>VXBA01001184.1:313177-426794 GCA_013399895.1 Serilophus lunatus
CTGAGTCTGCTTGTAGCTCCTTTCACTTCTCAGTTCCTCTGCAGGTTGCTGCAGCATTTGAACTGCAATGACATCAAAATTCAAAAATTAAACAAACTACTCAAATTTAAAACCTTTACTAACTGCATTTATGCTTAATACAAGTGAAAGAATGAACATGGTAGATCTTGGAGACCCCAAAAGACTTTTAATTAAGTCTAAAATGTAGCCAGCCATCTTTCACTGCCAAATTTTAGGAACTGTTTCAAAAGAAGACATCTCCAGTTCTGTAGAGCTCTTGCAGTTAGTACATTTTAGATGTGTTTTGACAACGTGAAATTGTTCCTCCTTAGTTAAATTTTAAATCAGGAGGCCTTTCAACTCGTGCTATAGTTTTTTCTTTCAGTGAAACATGAAAGTCTTTCTTGGGACAGCAGAGTTGAACCAGTCTTTCAAACCTTCTCAGTAATCAAATTTAAGGCACTTTGCACCTTTTAAATCAGGCTATCAATAAAGGTCATGAAAGAATCCTAGCAAAAAGTAAAATTAAATAAAATAATAATTTTTTTAAAAATCATAATAATTTCATAAAATGTTTTTTTCTGTTTACTGGGTTTTCCCTAATATTTTGCAACCTATAAAATGCATTATACGTCCAAAAAGGCTTTAGAGACTCCAATCATGAATTTACTTTCAAAAAGCAGAAGTGACACTGTTAGCTGCCACAGAAGTTAACATCATAACCACAATAAAGTGCAATAAAAAATGTGTTTATCTATGTGATAATTTATAGCACATCATATCTTTTCCCCTAAGTAATGTGACTTTTTTTTGTTCTGGAAATAAATATCCTTAATATTGGAAGTCTGACAAACTAACATCATACTTAAATACTCCCTCCAATGGAATAATGACATGTTTGTCAGTCAAAGAACAGGTCTGTGAAATCTCAATTCAATATAAAGTCTGAGAATTTTTTTAATTGTTTGGAACCATGAGAATATATTTCTATTTCTTATATTTGGTAAAAGAACATATAAGGAAATGTGCAAGTCCTTGATTTGTTCTTCAGTGAACTCCACTTTGCCACTTCAGAGGCCCGAATGACCCCATCATGATGAGGATGATCCAGAACATTGACCAAGACATTTCCCAGTGGTGAAAAAAAAAAAAAGTTGATAAAAACTGGTTGGCATTTCTTTGTTTCCGGTTTTTGTTTGTTTGTTTTTTCTTTCATAAGTGGTGATTTTGTTCTAGTGAAAGTAGGAAAATCTAAAAGTGATTCATTTCACTTGTCCTGTCTTCTTTTGCTACCGTATAAAAGTTTCCAACTCTTTTATTTTTGACATCAAATATATAAAATACATCTGAGATTCTAAAACTTTCCTGAATATTCCTTCACAGGAGATTTTAAAGGTTCAGAAAATTTGTGAATGAAATAACCATATGAAGATTTTGATTTTGTTGTCTAGATACATAGACTTAGGTGACAGTCAATTTTACAGTTTCCTCCCTCTCCTCCCTCAGGAAAAATGGATCTGTACTTTGCTGTTCCTTCAGTGACTATACCAACCTGACAACACAATTTGATTTGTTTAAGAACATGTATCCACAGAAGTGATGGAGTCACACACCCTACAGAATTTGCAATGTAAACTGATGTGGATGTAACACAGAAGATGTGCAGCAAAACAGTTGTTGAGTGATGAAAATGTAATTGATGTTTCACTTTAATTAATTTAAAGCTTTTTATGTTCATGTCATTCATCCTTTCCCTGACAAATAAAAATCAAAGAGCACAAATTTTCTTTCTCTGTTTCCTATTATTCTTAGGGGGAAAAAAAGTCTTTCCTGATACACAGTTCATTATTTATGTGTTATGATGTGCACAGCTAAATCAGCCTATACTTAGCAAAAAACAATGTAAGAAAAAAAATGGGGATTTATTGAGTTTGTTTGTTTATTTTAAACTTGGAAGATTTTAGTTCTATACATATATCTATACATCTGTATAAAACTCATGGATGAAACCCAGTCCACCTACGATTCAGGCGCTGCTTCACTGTAACTTTGTAAATCTGGACTATCAAGAGGAGATCTGGCCTACCGAACATTTCTGCCAAAAGTCATTCCACATAAAACCAAAAAGATATGGGCAACCAAAGACCTCTGAAGGAAATCCACCCTACATAATATAATTACCTTGCTGTACTGGTTGTACTGTCGTCTCTAGAGAGCTGAACATTTTACCTGTTTGAACTATGCTTACGTGCACTGAGAGTTTGCTTCCCTGCTCATTTTTATCAGGGAGGCTGGACTAGATGATCTCTAGAGGTCACTTCCAATGTCAGCCATTCTGTGCTTCTGTGACACTCCCCTTGATTCACATGCCCGTGGTATTAATGGATTAGTTGATTACATTGAAAGAGACAAAACTTAGTTCATGGATGCCAAAGTCCTTAGCACAGTCTTGGTGAGTTCCCTAGATAGATAGATAGATAGATAGATAGATAGATAGATAGATAGATAGATAGATAGATAGATAGATAGATAGATAGATAGATAGATAGATAGATAGATAGATAGATAGATAGATAGATAGATAGATAGATAGATAGATAGATAGATAGATAGATAGATAGATAGATAGATAGATAGATAGATAGATAGATAGATAGATAGATAGATAGATAGATAGATAGATAGATAGATAGATAGATAGATAGATAGATAGATAGATAGATAGATAGATAGATAGATAGATAGATAGATAGATAGATAGATAGATAGATAGATAGATAGATAGATAGATAGATAGATAGATAGATAGATAGATAGATAGATAGATAGATAGATAGATAGATAGATAGATAGATAGATAGATAGATAGATAGATAGATAGATAGATAGATAGATAGATAGATAGATAGATAGATAGATAGATAGATAGATAGATAGATAGATAGATAGATAGATAGATAGATAGATAGATAGATAGATAGATAGATAGATAGATAGATAGATAGATAGATAGATAGATAGATAGATAGATAGATAGATAGATAGATAGATAGATAGATAGATAGATAGATAGATAGATAGATAGATAGATAGATAGATAGATAGATAGATAGATAGATAGATAGATAGATAGATAGATAGATAGATAGATAGATAGATAGATAGATAGATAGATAGATAGATAGATGGATAGATAGGCCCAGACGCATTCAGGTAGTACAGGAAAATCTTGGGAAATAAAAAATCTATTCCCTATTTAAAAAAAACGCTAAAAAATGCAATATTTATTCAGAGGCAATAGTATGTTACTTTACTCTTTTCATTCTGAAAAATCACATCTTCAAAAAAAAAAAAAAGATGAAAATCTGAGAACAAAACACAACAAAACAGATGTCACTGCAAAATTAAGGCTCCACAGGCAAATACCCAGAAGTCCTAAAATGCAAACCGAAGTCTAAGCATGTCACTTTACACCCACTGCCAGTGGATACCTCTATGCATAATACATTTTCACTCAACACATAATTAGCTATTGGAACTCATTACACCAAATTAACATTGAATTAAAACTTTGGCATAATTCCAAAAGATATTGGCCATTCCTGTGTAAGTACTGACATGTTCTATTCATCAGCAATGTCTCACTAACCCATCTTTAGAAGCAGGAAAATATGATTATTCTTCCAGCTTATGAAAATCCAAACACAAAGCAAACAAAAAAGGCTTGCCTGAAGTCAAGTAGGAAACCCTGGAAAAGTGAGGAATTCTCAAAACTTCTAAGGGGCAACAAATAAACACAAAGCTTTCTGACATCATGCATGAGCAACCTCATCTCAACTGTGTCCATTGACACATCTGCCATGAGGGTACAGGCTCACTCATGACATGAACCTACTGAACCCTGATTGCTGTGTAGGAAGTGCTGAGAATCTGGATAGGCAAAAGAGGAGGGAGAGGTTTACAACTGGGCTTCATAACTTCATGGCCATTCTGTCTCTTCTTCTCAGGACCACCCTGCAGTTTCCATCACCCTGAAGTAGGGCACTTTGGTGAAACCCTACTTTGCCCTTGGTTACCCAGTCAGATAAGTCACCTCTGACTCCAACCTCGTTTTCAGCACTGCACTGTACCCACCACCTTCCTATGCACAGACTCTGGGACCACGTGGAAAGAGCTTTCCTCAAAAGACAGCATCACACACTCAGCACAAGTGCTGCAATGGTGCAGTTGAACAGCTTGTGATGCATTCAACTTTTTCTCTAAAAAATAATATGTTTTTGATCAATATAAATTAAATTAAGGATGAATCAAAGCAGTAAATAAACACAGAGTGTGCAGAATAGAACTGTTGTGTCACAGGCCAATAAAGTCTGCATCAACAAACAACAGGCATGTCCCCAGAAAGACACCTGTAATATCATCTTGAAATTTCCTGAAGCTTCAGTCTGGAACTTAAAACTGAGCTTAGTGAGGTATAAATATCTTTGTGCTAAAATACATCTTTTCTAATAGTAAGATTAGAAAATGTTAAATTTTAAATGGAAAAATTTCAATTTCAAGCATTTGGAAATCAAAGCCAATCTATGCATTCTGTTAAGCTTTATCTGTAGCTCTTTCAGTGATTATTTTTATTTAAAGTTCTCCCTAGTCCCTGAATTATCTATATCCATTTCACAGAGATTACTAATGAAAGTTCTAATGCTTTTAGACAGTAGCTGACACTCAGCCTTGCACAATTCAATATTGAGGGCTATAGAATTTATAGCATCTACATCTTTTTTCAATTTTCCAGAATAAATGTCCAACATACCCTTAGAAGTAATGCTGTTCTTTTTATAGAGTCAGGAAAAAAAACCCACAACAAAAACCAACAAAAAAATCCCACAAGCAATATAGTCCAATTTACAACTGAAAATCAATCATTATTAAAACCGGTAATGGCATGAAAAATACAGGATGATTTGGGTGTTCTCTGAGCAAACTGTATAATAAAGGCAACCTATAATTATAAAGAGTTATTAAGAAATGACCAACAAAGCAAGCAAATTTTACTTCAGCCAGCTAGCAATTATTCTTTTTCTATTCTTTCTGCTCAGGGTCTGATAAAAATAATTCTACAGAGACAGAAGGAGACAAGGGTGATCATTTTTCTGTACAGTGAACTGAATTTAAATACTCCAATCTGACAAATAATATTAGATTTTTATTCTTAGGATATTACACATTATTCCAACAAGCTCATCCACTCCCTGCAGTCCTATTTCCTATTAGTACTCACCTGCAACACCACTTGGACTGAAACTTGCTACTGAAATGTCTTTTCCCTTTCTGTGGCTTATACCAGATAACGAATTTTCTTGATTTCTCTGCAATTTTCATTCAGAGATTCAAATGACTAAACTAAACCATCATATAAAATTATTTTTCTTTCATTTATTTATATTTTTTGTCTAGGTAAATCCTTGCCTTTGTGAACAAAATTGTCATTCCTTCTTGCTGCACACCAGTCTGCTACCTCACATCATGTCTGCACTGACAACAAAATAAACCTATAAAATACATTTAAATAGAAATGTTAGCTCATTTTCATAGTATTTTTTGTTGAATTTAATTACAAAGCACGTAAAAAAGTGAGCATCTATATAAAAAATGTTTCATAAGACAGAATAAGGAAAAACCAGATAGAGAAAAGTGTATTTCATACATATAACATTCTCTATTACCTTTTTCTTACTGAGGTTGAACAGACCAAGCTGTCTCAGCTCTGCCTGTATATAATGTGCTTCATACTAATTTTATATTACTTTCCAGTTCATTTTGTTTAATTTGGTTTTGCAGCAGCCATAAATAAATGTGTGTGCATGTGTCAATACATGCATGCATACGTACATATGTGTGTGTGTATGTATATATAAATAAACACATATACACACATACATAACATATATACATGCACACAAATTTTACTCAGGAATGACCAAATTAAACAACATTAACAACCAAATGACATTATGGAACTGCAAGTTGTCACTGCATGAATCACTGCACGTTCATGCGTGGAAATAATATTCAAACTTTCCTTTCACAGTCATCTACTTCAGTGTAGGCAATCCTGAGAATCTAGAAACAGTGAACATGGAGATGCCCCACAAAATGGGAAGAAAACTGAAAGTGAACAATTATGCAGTCTTAATTCTTAAGTCCTCCCATTGAAGTAACAAATTATGCCAGGACTTTCTGTTAAATGGTTTTCCTTTGCATCTTACAGGAGGTTAGTCATCCTCTGCAGCAAAATGGGAAGAACACTCAGTGATATTCCTTCTCCTGCACACTTGTCACAGCTGGATGGAGCACCAATGTGAACACAGAGAAAAGTGAAAAAGACTTGGCTATCCCCCCATCTCATAAGAACTGCCCCACATAAAGAGACATTTATCTAAGGCAAAACTTTCCTCTTTTCCCTGTAAGCATAGTCCTGCTGTGATTGTGGGAAGTAACTCTCAAGAAGCCACTGTAGACATTCAAAATCAACAAGGAGTTGAGAAAGATACTTAGGGATGATTTTACTCCCTTTACTCACTTAGGGTGGATGAGTAAGGACAAATGAGGCCAAAAGGAAGACAGAAATAAAACAGCAACTCACCTGGCCCGAAGTGAGACTGGCTTCCATGCCACACTGGAACACAGCATTTACATGGTTCAGAAGCTATTTTCTGTCACTACATTTGGTGTCTCTTTTCTGAAGTTACAACTGAGAAAATATTCAACTGAACTAGAGAACATGCTATGTTCCCAGGAAGGTTTGGCACTGCACACAAGACAGCACTCTGGCACCGTGCCGACAGCAGACTATGTTTAACAACTAATGATATACATTACCACAGCCTTGACACTAAAAACACATACCTAGTGCCAGTCATTCTGTTGCCACTTAAATTCATATACGTCTTGGGATGGTTTCCATCCATTCTGGCAGCCAAGCTGTAATGAATAAGAAGGCTGCACTTTGCAGATAAATAAAAGCAAATGTGGGATGTACCTAAATGGATTTGACAGATTGTAGGAATAATTTAAAAATATAAGAGTATAACACACCAATGTTGGCATTATCCATAATGAGGACAAGAATTCATATATACTATTGGTAAACCTGAAAAACAGGACTAAGTACCATAGATGTTCAAGTCCTTCCATTTACACAGCGGTAAAATAACAAAGCCCTTGTGGTTTGTATGCAGTTTGTGCCATTTCATTTGTAAACCCCTAAGCTCGCTATGCAAAAAAAAATTATTCTGAGCATGAAACACAAGGCAAAGAATCAGCTGGTTTTGCCTCACATGGAAAACCAGCACATAAGCAGGAGGAGAGATGGCAAAAGACATTGTAGGCCATATCCCAAACTGTGAAAGAGCAATGCAATTCATGCTGGAGTTGTCCCTGAGGACTCCAGGAACTGTATCCTATTATGCTGCACTAAGCATGCTTCCCAATATCCACTACTAGTCATCTACTTGTTAACAGGCAGTTCCATAAAGACTGGAAAAGATGAACTAGGCTCATGAACGAAAACTAGAAAGCCTTTTTTAATATCTATAAATTTACTACTTTGCTTACTAGCAAGTGTGATGTATTTAAAGGCCTGCTAGTTGGACAACTTGCTTTATTTACACAGATCGGTAACAAAAAGGGTACTAGAATAAAAGATACTGCAAATATTCTAAATAGATGTGAATTTGTGTGCAAAAAAATGTCAAAATACCTTTGAAAACCCTCTTCAAATTGTTACTCAATCCTTAGAATATCCTACTGATTTTCCTTGTACCTTTTTTCCTTCTTTTTTTCTTTTCCCTCTGTAACAACTTATTTTCATCTTTTATCACTATTAAACTAGAAACAACAACCACAACCTTTTACCTGCTTTTTTTCTTGAATAAAATACCATTAAAAATGCCATTTCAAGAATATAAACATAAAATAAATATAAAATCTTGGCAAATAAAACTATCAAGAAAGGTACAAAACAAACACCCTGACTATTTGTAATGTGGCCCAATATCTTTACAGATAGAAATAACACTATTATATTCTCACAACAGTAATAAAACGGTATGCTAATTTAAAACTGGGGATATTATTATGCAAATCACCTGCAGAAATTATAATTAAGAAAGGTAAACATATATAACAAAACAAAATTTGGTTCTTCAACTCTTTTTGAAAATCGAGTTGCTTGAATGCTGTTGCATATGGGATACCCAAAAAACATAAACACTGCAAAGCACAAGCCTTTGTTGAGAATGTTGAATACTTGAAAATAGTAACAGCTTGTGAATGCTGTGGGAACATCTCACTCATGAAAATTGACTACTACACCACCTAAGCAGGAAGTGACCTTTTAGGAGTTCATTGTGGCAATTATTTACTGATATAGACTAAAACATTAATTACCATGGGAGTGTTCACTGCAAACTGTGAGCACACAAAGAAAGACAATTAGAAATAATTTCACTTGTGCATCCTAATTTTAAATTTAAACAACTTATACTATTGTGATGATGTATCTTTATTCTTATTGTACAAAATAATACTACCTCTCAACTCACATGGGCTTAAATTAGCAGTTGGAGTTTCTTCATTTACATTCATACACTTCTGCCAGTATTGCAACAAAAGTACATTTAAAATGGATGACAGAGGTTTATAGCTTTTAGCAATCGTAGTTCAACAAGGAATTTAAAAACTGATTAAAAAAAACAGGTACGGTTCTGTACCTTCTGGTCACCCTACACATGCATATACATACTTACATATTTAAAGAGGAATGAAGGAAGCCTGAATTACAGCAATGAAGCAATGCATTAACTGAATTATGTCTCTTCTAGATGATAACATGTACACTCCATTTTCATGCCAACTCCAAACACCAAACTAGCAGGTGTACAGCTCATCTGTTTCCATAACGGATGGACTGCCATTATTTGGCAGGATGACCAAACTTACTACATAGCACCCCAATAAAAGGGAGAACCTTGTGGAAAAGACTCCAGCTCCTTTCTATCCTCTTTTATAAGCACATTTGTGATAACTATTATTATAATAATGAACCCTCTTTCAACAGGCGGAGAGCATGAACACGCACAGAAACATTAGGATGCATGGAAAGCTATTTACTGCAGAAATTAGGAGAAAAAGTTCACTCTTGCTTCTTTTCCATCCTTTCACTATATACCCAAATCCCGTAAATCTATAATGCCACAAGCACTTTTAATAATATTAAACGCCTTTAATAATATTCACTAGCTTCATTAACTGAGACAATCAAAATTCACCAGTGATCATGGCAAAAACACCATGATTTCTCACACTCTAAAGACCAAGTTTTGAAAGAACTAACATCAGCACTCAAATATCACTCAAAAACAAATAAGAAGCATGAGTGGCATGAATGTGTATTTCTCTGAATACCTTTGGATAAGTAAGTTTTATAATGACGAAAATAGCAGGACAGTTCAAAGGCTCAACTTGGTTTGGCTTGAATCTCATTTCTTAGAGGGACAGATCTTATCTACTCAGAGATACGTCCTTAGTATCACAGCAGGATATAAACAAAGGCCTCGTAAATTATTTTTAGACATATTCCTCATAATATTAGTAGAATACTATATGTCTTATTGCTGTTAGATGAGCTCCCACTGATTTTAAATTTCATTAGGCTCATAAACTCCTCCAGTTGGCAGAGAAATTACATTTTCTGGTTTCCAAAGCTGCATAATGAGTCCGACATATCCCTTCTCAGAATACCTTTCTTTTGACTAATCTCACCTATATTTTTTATTTTCTCCCCAGTGCTCGTATGGATATTTACACACATACAGAGATAATATTGCAGAACATTCTTTTTTTTGTTTCAGAGCTCGGGATGCTTTTTCTAAGCTTCCCTTCAGCCACTACGAGTGAAAGTAGCCAAGGAAAAGGCAGTTTCATATCATGTGTTGCCTGTCTTTGATTAATCTGCAAGCCACCCATTTTAATGACTCCTCATAAATAATTCAATTTCTAATTATGCTATAAGGCCCCCTAACCTGGAGAAGAAAAAAAGAAAGGTAGAGCGGTAGGGGGAAAAATGTATATGTTGGATCAAACAATGCCTGCAGCAACTGAGGTACTCTTACTGAGCTTTTCTCCACTATTCTGTGCATGCATGATGCAACTCCTTCCTAAACCCTGAAGTGTTTCTCTAATAAACCTGACAGGATTACATACAAAGTTGGAGTTTAAAACAGTAATTCTGGAATCTTGCTTCTTTTTCATCCACTTTCCCTGTTTCACAAGGGACACACGTGCTTGCTCTGGGTGAAATTGAGCATGCTGGTGGGGCCCTGCTGGTCCCTCCTCTCCTGGTGGGACCAGCTCCCTGACCTTGCATATTGCCCTGACTACAGTGGATGGGAGTAAACCAGCAACAGAAGAACCTCTACTTTTGATCCTTGTTCCATATTTAATCTCTATGAACTTCTTGATAATGGCTAGAAAATCCAGTTTTGGCTACTCTGTGTTTCCCTGCAACTTATTATCTGAAGAGATGAGACAGGAACTGCCCCTTTGTCCTCCTCCAGGGAAAATTCATGTACCCCTATGCACACATGAGCTAAGACTTCAGAAGGAAACTATTCTCTAGCAGCACACAAATGACACCTGGCTTCTGCCCACATAGAAGTTCTGCAGTTCCCTTTGCTCCCATGTCACTTTTTCACTGCAGAAGACATTGCTTTAATCAAAATGCATCTGACATGCAAAAAGCTGGTCAAGGTACAGCTGACAGCACACAGACAGCTGAATGATCTCCTCCTACCTACAACTATTTTTTAATTGCAAAGAGGTCTCTCAATACACAGCAGAGCATCTGCTCATTAGCACTACAGCAATATTTCTCCTACTGACACTTCCTACCCCTCCTCCTCTCCTATCTTTAACAACTATTGCTAAAGCACTTGCAAATTGCAGATTCCCTGTGACCTCTGGGGTTGGATTTATACTGTGCATATTAACGCATTTCTTTCTAAAACTTCCTTAAAAAATAACACTGTGTTTTTTGTCCAAAATCCCCAAGATTTATTTTGAATGGCAGCTATTTGGTTTGTCTTGATTCCTTCCTTAAACAGTATTACACATTGCTAACATATACAGTTTGTGGACGGCCACAAATCTAATTTTAGAATTCAGGCTGCAGAATTCAGCCCACACTGTGACATAGGCCAAAGCTCACCGTGCCAAAGCTGCTGCAATGGTATTTTATGGAAGATAATAATAAATTGCTACAATTTTATTAATACGCAGTAATTAGCAGGTCATGGGAGCGGCCTGTACTACAGAACTGGCCTGTACTACAGCACATTTGATTTAGGAAACACAGTTCATCTGAGACCACATATTTTCATTTCTTTTACATCTGAACACTGCAGGAGTTAATAAAAGACAGAAAAGAATATACATGCCAGTCATCTTTAGTCTTGACGAATCTCGTGATATAAATGGCTCATCATCATCTTATTAACTGAATCTGTAGCTAAACTACTGACAAGGAACATTTACAAACGCTTTTGTGCGTGTGCCAACCCGTTCTGGGGCCAGATCTACACCCATGTTGCCATTTCATCACCTGCAGACTCTTAGATGCCTGTGGAAAGGGAACAGGATACACAGGCTAAGAGCATCACATCACACACCTGTGCCCAGGAGAGGTGCAGCCAGTGTGAATAAACGTTGAATGCACTGACCTTCACCAAATCCTTGCAAAGTAACACAGAAGAATATTTCCTCTTCAGAGATCATCCAATGTAGAATTAAAATCTCTAGATATACTTGACATGGCTTGTCCCAGGAATATTCTTAAGACTAGAAAGTCAACCTGAGACCAGTTTGCCTTCAAATCACATCTCCCTGGGATTTTTATGCAAGCAACGTTACCGTTACCCATGTATCCCATGACATTAGTGAGAAGGTGAGTGAGAAGCCAGACAAGGTTCAGTGCATTGGAGTTACACATGCACCATTACAAGTTGTCTCAGCATCTCACCTGTCAACACTTCTAAAAATAAGGAACATGACAGAGAGGATATGTTCTAAGGCTTCATTTGTCTGAACATCCAGTTATAATCAACCAGGCATAAGATGGATGAAGTATCTAACCTGCTAGAATACTAGATATCTTGTCTGAACCAGTTATCTAGTTATTCACATTCCATCTACAGAAGGAAATACTTACCTCTCTTCAACTTCCTAATTTAGAGAAACTTAGACAATCCTGCAAGTATTTAAACTGAAATCACATGAGAAATGTTCAACAAGCATTCCCCATGACTGAGACTAAAGCTCTAAATATTGGTCCACTGTTCCATTTTCAGGAACAGGTCCCATCCAACATAAGCTCATGTATAAATATGTGCTTTAATTTTTTTGTACATTATTCCACTTTCACAAAGAATTCATTACGACTGTTCATAAGCATAAAATTAGCATAAAGCACACTTGGTTCTTTTCAAGTCCAGGACCCAACTGAAAGCCAACAGAAAGAAAAAAGTTGTAAAACTATAAATATTTATTTTTAAATTCCTTATACTGTGTTAAAGCCATGGCTATAAATATCATGTGTATCAGATTGTTTCTCCTGGGCTAGGTTCTTCACAAAGATACATACTAAATACTCCTAACCATTCAGTGGCTGCATTCTTGAAGAATTAACTAAAATGAGAGCATTCCCATAAGCTCAATTAGTGTTTTGTATGTTTTGTGCACTGGTAATGCCCCAAACCAACGAAAACATCTGATTCAGAGTTTGCACAAATCTCATGTTGTCTTAAGATTTAGCAAAATAACCCTCCTCTGAAAAAAAAAACACACCTTCTTAATTCTAAATTTGAAACAGAACTGAATGCCACTGCAGGCAGTTAATTTTTCTAATATAGTTTTTTCATTGCATGGCATCTTCTATCCAAGACTGATTTTGTCAGTGAGAGATCTATTCTGAACAGTGAGGGACCTCATATGTTCTGTATAAACTTCAAATCTTCAATCCTCCAGGATCTCTTGATAAAAAACAAATGGACAAACAAAAAAAACCACCAAACCAAAAAAACCCCACCCCACCTAACCAGAAAACCAAACTAAAACAGAAACCAAACCAAAAACCAAAGCAAAACAAAAAAGAAACCATGACAAAACAAACAAACAAAAAACACCAGCAAGACTCACCAAAAAAATCCACACTAGGAGGAGAATAGATGCTTTTTAACATAAATGTGTAGATTTGACCTGACACAATAATTTTTTTTCAAGAATTGCCCATCAGCTAAACTCTGTGTTTTTGTGAGCAGGCTCAGCAAGTCAGTATTGTAAGTTCATTACAAACATCAATCCTTTACTGCTGTACAATAAACTTTGCACTCTGGAAAAGCTTGCTACAAAGCTCATTGGCTAAACCTGAATATAAATATCAATTGCCTAGATTATGCCTCCTGAACAAGTTATTCTTATCTCATTACTTTAAATATGAGGATGCCCCAGACTGCTGTATAAGTCACATAAAGAGAATATGGTGAACTCCATGTGTGTCCTCCTGTGTATGTGAAATTTCACAGCAAGCTTCAGATCCAGCATTTGAATTTTTGATTTTCCACACGGGCCTGGGTTACCCAGGGCTGAAATCTCACCATCTGTTCAGAAAATACCATGTTTAAGTGGCAAAAGCTTTAATTTTTAACTTTTCAGATGGTGAGGAAGAGTGCAGTACCCTGTAGGCTTGTATCTAAATCAAGTCCTCTTTCTCCTCCAAAAAATCTCATTCACTTTTGGACCTAAGGTGAAACCAAAATCATAAAGACAGATCTAGAGCTTGTTTACACAGACTCAGAAAGGAAAACTGACTCCAGGGTACTTTTAAAATGGGTAAGTTACATTATGCTTAACATCCACCCAGAGAGAATTAAAGTAGGCATGGTTAAGATGGCTTTTTGATTTTTTATTATCATTATTTATTTTGTGAGTCTTTTAAGGCAATAAACCATATAAAACAAGCTTAGGAAAGATACATTTGTCCTACTAGTGAAAACACATGGCTTCCTGGTGATAACCTCCTCAGTCTCACAGAGAGATACTGAGAACTAAAGCAAGCCCAGAAATCACCTGCCATACACCTTCTTGGCTACTGTGAAAGCCCTTCATGGAGGCTTCCTGTTTTCAGAAAAGCTACAAAGTAAAAATGTAACTCAGATCTTATCTCATGGTAATATAATCATTTAAAATGCTGTCAACATTTACCACGAATGTTTGCCTCAAAAAAAAAAAAAAGGCATTTTTCTAATAAACATATTGAAAAAATGAAAGATAAAATACATCAAAACGAGAGAGAAAAAGCAGAACTAAGCAGATGAATTTAAAACTGCTTTAATGATTTTTAATGTAAAATATAAAATAAATAAAAATATGTAAATAAAAACATTTTATAGAAAATCTCTTTGAATGGCTATTTGAGTTTCTCAGCCCTCCAAAATTACAACAGTCACAGAAACAGGCAACAATGCAGCCATGACAAAAAGATCAGAAATTTCAGTCCCCATTCAATACTGAATATTATATCTAAAATGGCAAGATAATTATGAAGGCAAAACATAATACAATTTGTCCAAATTCATTAGATCAACACATAAGAGTCCTGTAGCAGAAGCAGAGTTGTTTGTGAGCTATGAGCCTCAGAGAGGGGGTTCGTACCCACAACCAACGTTATGGAAGCACTCAAACTTCACAGGGATTTCCCCTCTGCAAACATTAGGTTCCTGCCCATGAATTCTGGAAAGTTCCAGAGCAGGCTGTCAAAGTGGTTTGCTTTACACAGGGATATCTGAGAAGTATTAAGTGCATCAACTCTGGTTTTAGGTGAATATGCAAACTGAAGAAAAAGGCACAAAATTACATGTACTCACTTAGAAACTATTATATTTTAGTGGGAAGGGATTCTTTACAACTTTTCTTGTGCCAAAACAAAAAAAAATATTACTTCATCTGAAATCCAAAATCACATGCCCTTATCTGGTGAATCCTGTGCCATCAGTCTGTGCCCTTTCTGACCAGGTATTAGCACCTAGAAGAAAAATAAGTTTCTTTTGGTGTCTGAACAGCTCAGATCACAAACAAGAAGGCTCGGATAAGCCATGTGCACAGCTGCCTGCCTTTGCCTGCTAGGATGGCCTTCACGTTTTCTGACATTTCAGATCTCATACAGTGACCAGAAGCCTCATAAAACTGTCCCCTGCTCTCTGCTCTCACCTATCTTCAACAATAATCTGGGAGTGCTAAGCCCCCAGCAAATGAATACTTCCACTGTGGTCTCTGGCATCAGGAATGGCTCCACTGCTGGCTGTAATGCTGTGCAGGTCACAGTCCTGGCATAGAAGGAATTGTCCTTGCTATGTTTTCTATTAGAAGAGAATACACTTGAAAGATTTGGCATGAACAGATCCCGAAGTTCACCTGCAAGATTAAGAGTCTCCGTGTATTTTAGAAAAAGGATGTAATTTTTAAAGATTTCTTTAAGGGTTCCCATCCTTCTCTCCTCAATCTATAGTTTCAGTAAACAAATACTTCCCAAGATCATAATCTCACAAACTCACATAATCTTCATTAAGACTGGAAATGATAAATATATATATAAATATATATTATTAATAAAATACAGAAGACATTCAAAAAAGTGCTAAATTTGAAAATCATTTCACAAGAACTATTTCCTATAAAATAGCTGTAGTAATTACATTTGAATTAAATGCAATTCATTTTCTTTATTTCTCATTCACGTTAATTAAGTTCCAGAAACTCTAGCTTGAGACTCATGTTTATTCTTTCTGCATAATTCCACAGCATAGCCTGCAGCTGAGACATATGCCACAGGACAGCCTTGGCCTTTGGCTGTCAACTTCATTTGAAAATGTTAAGGGAGACCCTAAAGCTTCTGTTATGAGCCAAGCTGGAACCATGCCATCGTAAAGTTCCTATTTAGACTCCCAACTGGTGAGCTTTTTCTTTCCAGGGTGATATCAAATATAAAATTTAGTCTTATTTGATATTTGGAAGAGATGACAAATTCAGTTCTGTACTCAAACAAAAAACACTATTGGTCTTTACAATTAGAGTTTGTGAGGTGCTATACTTTTCATCTTGAAAGCTGCGTTTGCTCCTGCTGCAGCTTGGCTAGCTCTCACATACCATGGGCAGAAAGGCTTTTGAGTAAGGTGCAAAATAAAAGCTTCCGTTAACTTAATATTTAATTATCTCATTCATTAATAATTTTTTTCTTAAAGCTGAAGTAAAAGCAATTGTATTTTGTTATTAAGTTCCAAGCTACATATTCAGCAACACCTTGGGAATGAGTACAAGGTATCCTCTTACCTTTGCAATTCAAAACTGGGTTTGCATTCTTACATGGAACAAAATGCTTTATCAATAATTCAAATAACAAAGTCTGCTGTGTATTAACTTACAACTGGAAGAGTAAACAAGCACTGAAGCTTAGTAAAATTGATCGACACTGCATTAGCAGGATGATCCCATTCTACTGTATTACTGTGGCTTTAAGTGTGAGATATCATTATCATCTACAATGAGATTCTAGAAATTGGTGGTTCCAAGGAATACAGCTCACCTTCTCTGTGGAAGGTTGTCAGATCACAACCCTGTGTGATCATAGACCACTAGTGAAACAAGAATAATTCTCTTCCATCCAACCCTTCACGAGAGCAACACAAAAAAAATCACAGAATTTGTCCTAATGTCCTCTCCAGCATGAGCATCCTTGCATAGCAGCACAGTCTCTTTATGCCTGAGGAATGAAGCACAATGAATGACTCAACTTTGTGAAGGAAGTTAAAAGGCATTACAGAATTCACAACACAAAACAACCAAGGACTGAAAACTTTTTTAACTTCAAGAAAACAAGGCAGACTGTAAACATGGAAACTACATTCTTGAGGAATACACAGAAGAGAGGTTTTGTAATCTAAAGCGTAAGAAATAGAACAGAAAGCGGAGAACAATTTGGATGACGGGATAAAGAAATTAATACTAGTCTAGTCTGCTTTTTCAGGGACAGACAGAGAATACAGGCTCCTTTTCTTGGAAAGGTTGATATTTGACTCATTGATATAACCAAAATCTATAAATGAATGATCACAAATGAAGAAGGCTAAAAAAGCCATATTAAATTCTCTATGAATTTCTACATATCTATTGAAATGCCCCTTTAAAGTTTGTATTTACTTTAATATTCTGTCCAAAACCAATTGCTACTGAGCAAGATTTTTACAGTACTCTGTGCTAGTAACAGCTTGATCAGCTGTGGAAATGGAGCCTATGCTACCTTGAAAAATGTCTCTAGATCAATAAAAAAATGAACAAAAACCTTGTGGTTACAAGCTTCTTGGGGAGAAAACAAACAAAAAAAGAAGTCTATTCCTTGCTCTTTCTATTAGCAGTTAAAAGAAAATATTTAGGACTCTCCTAAATTCTCTTCAAAGGTTCTTTGGACTTTAATTCTTCTCTCCATGGGGATTTTAAAGTTTTTCCTTAAAAACAAAAAAATGAGAGTGAAAAAGAAAAGCAGGATTGCATTGTATTGCTGGGCCGGAAAGAGAGGGGCTGCCATGCTGAAAGACAAGAATCAATTGTTGGCTGGTAACAAGCAGAGCACATGAGCAGTCAATAGTGAGGCCAATGCTGTTCAATATCTTCATTGACAGCCTGGATGATGAGAGTACACCCTCAGCAAATACAAAGGTGACACTAAATTAGGCAGAGTGGTTGACATGCTGAATGACAGAGCTTCAATCCAAATAAACTCGAGAATTCAATCAAAGGAAACATCCTGTGGACCAACAAGGAGAAGGACAGAAGTCTGCCTCTAAAATGGGATAATCCCATGCAGCAGTACCGTACCACATGGGAACTTAGCGGATATGAGCAGCCTGAAGGAAAGGATTTGGGGCAAAGGATGCACCAAAAACATGCCAGCACTTGGCTCTCATTGCGAAGAAGGCAGAGTGTCTATTGGCTGCACCAGGACCAATGTGGCCAGTAGCTCAAAGGAATCTTTTATTCTCCCCTGCTCAGCAATGGTGAGGCTGAATCTGAAATACTGTATCCACCTTCCAGTTCAATAGGGATGTTGTTTCTAAATAGAACGCGCTCAAAAGTGGGTTCCAGGACAGTCACAGGCCCAGAGCACATAACCTAGAAGGAGACATTGAGGTTTTTCAATAAGCAAAGGAGTGGCTAAGGAGTGATCTAGTAAAACCCTACAACCATTTGCCAAACTGGCAGACAATACAAGAGGGACAGTGAACAACAAACTGAAATTTGGTGAATTCAAGATACATATCAGGGGAAGCAGCTCATGAAGAGAGTAGTCCAACTCTGAATCAAGTCACTCAAAGAAGCTATTGGATCTCCATCCCTGGAGGTTTTCGAGACATGGCTGACCTGTTTGTAGTGCTGCCAACAATTCCACTTTGAGTAGCAGCCTGGATTAGAAGCCTTCCAGGGGTCACTTCCTATGAATATTTCTGTGATTTGATAGTCACTGTGACATAGATGTGCTGGCATATGGCAGAAATATTTTATCTATGAATTATTCAGCCTCAGGAACAGAGCCATTGAGATCCAAATTTCAAAACAGTATTTAGAGAAATATGTAGCATTCTCATTCTTGAGCTGCCATCTGGGAGTGGCACAGAGGAAAAAGTAGGACTGAACGGGCAATAGTGCCATGGGAAAAATGATTCAGACTGTACAAAGGATGGAAATCTCTAGGAAAAGAAATAGGGGAACAGAAGCCTAAGAAAAAAAGGGAAAAGATAAGAAGATAAGCCAGACGGAAGACTTGGAACTGCTGATGGAGGCAGATGGAGGGAAACCTCTGGAGGTTCCTTCTGATCATGAGGACTCAGGCTCAAATAAGCAGCATAAAAGAGAAAGGCAGAGCTTTCTATGCTGGGAAAAAGGAATATAATGAGGAGGCAGGTTAAGGGAGAGAGCAAAAAATAAATAAGGACAAGCAGAGCAAGGTAAGTGGCAATTATATCTGGCGGTAATTAGGCAAAGGACATTCTACCTAAAGTAACACATTCCCTACAGAGCCCTAAGGAGAGTTGAAGATTCACAAGTTTCACTAATCTGCTGTGAGCAAAGATTTGTGTGAAGTAAAGTAGCTAACTTGGAGAGCGAAATTTGTGAGGGATTTCCAGAGAACCAACTGGTTTAAGAGATGGTCTGGCACAAAGAAAAAATATATATGGTAAGACACCAAGTTCACCTTAAATGCTACTGTGGTCATGATCAATGAATCAATAGCTTTCAAAAAAGTGCAAAACAAACAAACAAACCAGAAGGAGCCAACACATAATCAATGTGTGAAAGCAGATACTGAGAAACAATTTTTGCATCTTTTTAGTAATAAAAATCAACAGACACTGATGAAGAATTAATGAAGAGCTACTGCTGACTGCTAAATTCTTTCTTCCTAAACTCTTAATTGATCAGGCAAAATTTCTAAGTAAGTTAATCAAAGCAAAAGAATTTATTTTGACTATTAAAATCATGCCTGTAGGAAAGGCCACAGGATCTAATCTTTCCCACTGAATGCTTTGCACAGCAGACAATCCAATTTAATTCAGCAATAGAGATTTTATGATGCATATTCTATCTAAATCTACGTATAGGACTGATTTTTCTTTTTTTAATTCTAAAAGAAGATTGACTTAATCAATATGACATAAGAGTGGCTTTTTAGTGTAATCTTATAAAATGCAAATTTTAGAGTACATACTTTCAAGACAAGAATAAGGATTGCATTATGCTTTTCACTAAGGAGTCTGAAGTTACATAGCCAGTAGACAAACTTGAGCTTCTCAAATTGCTTTTGACAGACAAGATTTAAGTACTGTTAAGAAATTTACCACAAAATATCCCCAAAACTGCCTCTGCTGTTTTCATGGCCACAGTGTCGTGTGCTAATGTATTGAAAAGATCTGACAATATGATGCTGGGGACCCCCTTCTCCCTAATTTTTTTTTTTTTTAATTCTTCTGCTGTGATGAAATAAATCCTACAAATCTGGCTTTTATTTTTCCTTTTGTTGGATGCCTTCAGCCTCATAGGAATTCCAGTAACAAATCATTCTGTCTGCAACTATTCAATCATCTTTTCTATATACCTCCTGTGTCCTTGAGCTGATGTTACAGTCTAAAGTCTACAGAAGCTACACAAAAGACAAGAGATGAAACGGCCTCAATTAACATCAGTTGACATCTCATATGTCCACTAATTTTCCATTTATTTTAATTCTTCAATTCTGAAAGGTTTTTACACATTGCTTGCAGCAGCGCTTTGGTGCCTATTCCTCTTTTTCAACAAGAAGCTCAAGCTTGTCCTAGATTTCCAATTTGAGATTTCTTTATTAACTCCAAATAAGGAATCTTGAACTTTTTGCTAGTTTAAGAACTCATTTAGTATTAACATTTCATCCTCCAACAACAATAACTGCATACAATCACAACTTCACACATATGTTTTCAAAACCTGAGATCCGCATCTTGCAAAACAGCTGCTCTTAGGAGCTGCAGCATGTATCCAAGTAAGACCCAAGACCATGTAGTTTTGGCTCCAAACAAAAAGCAAATCTACAGAAAAAGATCCCAATGCTAGGGAGTCAGCTACAAATTCAACTGAAAATATTCTAAGGTAATTAGATTCAAGGTTTGAGTTGAGCTAACATTAGGTATGAATCTGAAATGGCATTGATTATTTTATGAATACAAATGTTTCTTTGCCAATTTAAACCAATTAGCACTGTCTGGCTCTAAATGCTGCCTGTTCTTTACCCTCCTCTGATCATACTTTTGCTCTATCAGGTTGACCTTACATCTTGTCTGCTAAACAATTTAAGAGAAGATTAGGGTAGAGATTGTTCTTACTATCCAGTTTTCTTCTCCTGACACTCACTCCTGTATAATTGTCTATAATGAATATTTTTATCACACTTCCTTCAAAATAAGGATAAGTGAGATAGGTAATATTGCAAAATAAGAGAAGCAAAAGTTTCTGTAGCACAAACACATACACAGATCATAAAGGCCTTTGAATCTGTTATTTTTAGTTTCCCCTTTCTTGTGCCTTCCCACTTCTGGTACAAAAGAAGCAGAAGCAGTGGCAGCAGCAACACATTATTATCTCTTTGTGGGTTTGCTCAAACACAGGTTGGTATACAGGTGTATTGGTTTTTCTGTGGCCAGGTTTTGGTGGCAGTGGGGGGGGCTGAGGGAGAGGCTTCTTCGAGAAGCTGCTGGAAGTTTCCCCATGTCCAGGCTGGGCCCGCTGCTGGCCAAGGCCAGGCCAATCAGTAGTTGGCAGAACGCCTCTGTGATAACATATTTAAGAAGGAAAAAAAAAAAAAAGTAGTTGAGAAATGAAGATGGCTGCCGGAGAGGAGCAGGGTGAGAGCTTGTGAACAACNCACATGGAGTCTTGTTTTGCCTGTGACGGTGATTAAGAAAGAATCTGCTGTAGTCCTTATCATGAATAACGAAACCTCTCGTTATATTCTCTCTCTCCTCTATAGTTGGGCAAGGGGGAGTGAGAAGGTGGCTGTAGTGAGACCCTGGCACCCAGCCTGGGTTAAACCACTACAACAGGGGACTTTTATTATCTCATGTACAGACTGTAAATAGAACATCTGTCTTCTGCACACAAAACCCATTGGTGCTCCCTGCCTGAAGAGAGTCTGTGAAAATTGACACTTGTTGAACTAATAAGATGGCTTCTGATTTTGCTGCCACCTGATGTATTCTCACAAAGGGAACTTCTTGTCCGTCTCTCCAAAAGTGAGAAGTCTTTTGCCAGTGTTCATACCAGAAATGTGCAATCAAGTCATCCTGGCAGAAATTCTTTTGATTCAATTTCTCAGATTTTTTTTTTCTTGTCCCTCTTGCATTGTAACAGATTCTTTGAAAAAAAAAATAAAATGCTAATTGTTGGCTCTCGAATTCTCTATTTGTGTACTTGCAGTTTCTGTACTGATTCATTCTTCTTTCATATATTTCCATGTATGCTTTCTCAAAACAAATAGAGCTGGTAAATGATTGATATATATTAGTCTGTAGACAAATGCTCAATCCTAAAGAGAATTTTACAGAATGAAACCCATGCACTTGCAGCTTGACAATGTATCTAACTTCCTGCATTTGCAGCAAGATCAGGTTTTCCATACTATTTGTAAGAAATACTGAAAACATGAAGTAAAGTTTCGTCTTAAATTCAAATATGGATTATTTGCAGTTTTTTTGATGTGAGGAACCAATTCCTGATGAAAGAATAATAAATACATAAAGACCTTAATGCAACTTTGAAATTAATAGGTCCTCTGTATATTGACTGTAATATCCTCTGCAATTTATGGGTCAAGTCCAGAAAAATACATTAATTTCATTTGAACTTAACCTGATATTCGTCAGCTGAATACTTGGCTCAGTAACCACATCCCTGCAGTGTGATCATGCTAACAATAACAAATCAGTCTTTAACAAAGGCATAAACTCAGACACAAGCACTACACAGTGTTCTTGCCACCAACCAGACATCTCTCATTGGCAATGCCAATTAAGCTGCAATGTAAACCTTAGTATGTTAATTAAACATGAGAATTTATAAAGGACCTCCATCAAGAGACTTGTATCTCTCAGAGCAGCTTTCTGAAAGAGTAGCAGAGAATATAATACTTTTGGATACTTTCCTGAATGTTTCCAAGTCAACAAATCCCCCTTTCATCAGAGTTATTTGGAATGCAAAGATGTCCCCCCTCCAAAGAAAGGAGAAGCTGGTACAGGCTGCCTGTTGTTCAGCATTTCCTTTTCAACCCTGCTGCTCTCTGGAAATGCTCACACAGCCAGTCACATGAGGCAAAACTGCAGATCTCCCACCAGGTTTCCAACCAGATACATCACTCCTACATGGAGCTGTATCATTATCCCAGGAAGGGGCCCTTGTGCAGAGAATCCCACAGCCTTTGTGGGTTTTGTGCTCTCTCCAGTGAGACAAGTACCATCCAGCAGGGTTTACCTCTGCCATTTTCAATGAGAACCTGTAATTATCTTCCAAAGGCAACACTTCAGTCTGTTTAACTGATGAAAGGGCAAAGACTCTCAATGGCACAAAGTGACAAGTCACAGACAGCAAGGGGAATATCCCGTCAGCGCTGATTCACAAAAAGACACAGCATTTAATGACGTTTGCACAGGACGGCAGTTAAATGCCCTTTTGAGACTCGGGCTCTGAGCAAGTATTTCACTTATTTAATCAGTTCTACACTATTCACCCTTTTAGTATACAGCTAAATGTCTGAGGCAAGTCTGATTATTTTCTCATAATGCTGTAGGAACCTTTACTGCTCTGGGCTCATATATTTATCAGGAATATCCTTATTAATAGGAAATTGCAATAAAAATTCCAGGAGCATACAACAGTACACTCTCTGTCTTACAATGGGAAATAAATTACATCAGGTTTATAGGTCCTTCACCCCCTGCATGGAGTGCTGTGTCCAGCTATGTGGCTCACAACATAAGAAGAACTAGTTGGAGTGGGTCCAGAGAAGAGCTTTGAAAATGATCAGAGAACCAATCCTATGAGTAAAGACTGAAGTTGTAGTTGTTCAGCATGGAAAAGAGGAGACTCAGGGGACAACATATTGTGATCTTTCAGTACTTAAAGCTGGAAAAACAGCAATTAAAGATGGGGGGGAAAATTAGCAGGGCCTATTACAATAAGACAAAGAGGTAATGGTTTAAAACTGAAAGAGGATAGATTTAGACTAGATTTAAGACATAACATTTTTTCAGTGAAGGCAGTAAAATACTAGCTCAAGAAGCCCAGAGAAGCGGTGGATGCCCCAATCCTGGAACATTCAAGGTCAGTCTGGACACAGCTCTGAGCAACCTGACCTAGCTGAAAACGTCCTTGACCATTGCAGAAGGCTTGGACTGGATGACCTTTAAAAGTCCATTCCAACTCAAAACATTCTATGATTCTGTGCTTCTGTGATAAAATAAAGTTTGCCCTAAAACTATTGCTTCAGCAAGCAATTAAATTTTTACACAATGGAATTTCCTCAGATGGCATCCAATCAGGCTGCAAACAAGGAACAAAGCAAAACAGTGAGCTTAGAAGATGCAACATGAACATTTGCTCAACACAGGATGGCTCAGACAAATCAATTTTTTGTCAGTGTTCCTTTGCCAAGACCCTGACCCTCGTACCTGTGGCACCAGATCTCATATTTCACCCTTGATAAAGTAAGCATAATAACAACCAGTATCGACTGCATTAAAATCCAGTATCCAACAGACAAGGCAAATTCCTGTAGTCCTAAACAAATCAGTAAGACTTACAGTTCCTGATAATCTATGTCCCCATAAACTTTCATGAGGAGTTCTCGTTCTTAGACTTACTTCCTGGCTCATCTGTACTGTTCCTATAACTTCTCTGTGTATGGGCAAAGAAAAGGAGCAGAAACCAGAGTTAGTCCCTAAACTTTCGGGCCTGTAGTAGTGCCCCATCAGTACTTTCCTATCTTCCTGATGTACAGTCTGTTAGTAAAGGAGAGAGTACATAAAGGGAGGAGACAAACAGGGAAGGTGATATTCATCTGACTAGGGAGATGAGGGTGTTATGACTTTATCTCATCTATAGGTAAGTATCTATACTGGACCAAATAAATCATGTTCTAAAAGAGGCTATTTCTCTCTACTTTTTGCCAGCAACCGTCTCACAGAAAGCAGAATTTCTTCACAAGAAGGTGTGATCAAACAATCATGATCTCCCTAGGAAATGAGGCTCTGCATTGGCATATGCACTCTAAATCCTGGGCCTCAGCAAGAAAGGTTATTCAGTTAACCATAAGGAAAAGACTGAAGCACAAATCTCGCTATGTGGGCATTAAATGGACATTAAAATAGGATATATATTACACCCTTGCTGGAGTTTTCAGTAACAACCTTCGATGGTTTGTGTCTTCATAATAATGTTAATATATTTCTGTATTTCTGGTTTAAATTTTCTGACAGATTTTTAACTTCAGCTGTGAATCAAGACCTATAGTTTCCCTGAATTAAAAAAAAAAAAAAATGCAAGAAATGAGCTGGAGTAATTATGTTTCCCTACAATACATTCTCCCTTGAGTGACTAATATGCCTACTGTTACGAAATATCAAATCACAGTAACATTTATCTGCAGGAACTGAAGTCTTACAACATCAGTCCTCACTTCAGAAATGCTTTTTCTAGTAGTGGCTTTTTCGGCTTTGAATGAGTTACTAGATTTTAGTAAGTCACAAAATCCAGATAAGCCAAGACAGGATTTACAGCAATATTTTAGTCTCTGGTACCACAGCCTTCATATACACAACAGCAGAGAGGAGTTTATCAAGGTCCTGCAAAGTAGATGAAAAATAAGACTTTCAGGTCTTACCAATTCTTACTTCTTTAAAACATCCTTCCTCTTCAAACTATGTTTACTGAAAGAAAGAGCTTGCTGGGTGTTTGATGTCTGTTGTTAAAGGGATCAAAAACTAATTAATGTGCTAAAGGCTCACTCACTGTTAAAGTTAATGAGATTTATTCTTCTATCAACAAAGTACTGCCATGCCACTTATTTTGCATGGCAGATTAAGGTTTTGGTCTGTATTTGGAATAACCTCAGTTAGATTTAGTGTTTAGTCTTATGAAATTAGGTGAACTAAATTAAAAATCCATAACCTACAGGGTATAAAACTGAGTTTCCTCATCAATTTCTGAGAAACACCAATACTGAGAATATCTACTCCATGCCAACACAAAATGTAATCCCCTGATCTGTCGTCCATCTCCAACATGAAGATTACTTCAGTCAAATCAAGCAGCATGTCATGTGCTCCCCGGTCTTTCTGGTGTGCAAAGCATAGTTTATTTGGAGGCTGGTTTGTCAATACCAATGTAGTGCGTTAGGGAAGCAGTTTTGTCTTGGGGGGGAGGGGAGAGATTGTTTTCTTTAAACTTTTTTTTCTTTCATTGTGAAGGGAAACAGCCAACTTGGATGATGAAACCCCTCCTGAGGTAGTTGTGGGGAGTGACTGCGGGACCGTGTGTCACTGGGGGCCCCCTTCCCCAGCAACTGTGCCAGGGCAGGGGCTCTCCCCAGCTGTGCCCCCACCAGGTCCAGCCCGTGCTGGGGCTGGGGTTCTCCTCAGGCTCTGCAGGCACCTCTAGGTTCTGTGGGCTCCGCAGGCCATGCCTGGCCGCGGGGCCCAGCTGGCGGGGCCTGTGTGGGGTTCCCATGAGTCCAGGCAGAGCTTCTCGCCAGAGCTGTGTTTCCAGGTGCCTGCATGGCTGGTCCGGGCCAGGGCTGTGCCTGGCTGAGAGGTCCCCTGGGGCTGTGCTGGGACTATCCCCAAGTGCCAGCAGAGACTGGCCTAGCACAGCCCGTGCCTGGCCGCAGAGCGCCCCCGGGGCGGTCCTTAGCCTGTCCCAGGTGCCATGGGGTGGCAGCGCAGCTCTGGCAGGGGCGGAGTCAGCTCTGCTGCCCTTCCAGGG
This sequence comes from Serilophus lunatus, assembly GCA_013399895.1. Lineage (NCBI taxonomy): Eukaryota > Metazoa > Chordata > Aves > Passeriformes > Eurylaimidae > Serilophus > Serilophus lunatus. The sequence continues at coordinate 339,842 of VXBA01001184.1, forward strand.
GTCGAGGGGGGGAGCCCCTGGTCCCCCCCTCCTGGGGTTCCCAGAGCCCAGTGACCATCAGCATGGCCACAGGAGATGGGACCAGACTCTGGCAGTGGCGGAAGCCAGTGCACGGGGCAGGGTTGGCCGCCGGGCCAGCGCTGCTGCCCAGAGTGGATCCATAACAGAAGTGGCAGCCCCTGGTTGGTGCCCCCGGGCCCCAGGCACCTCTGGCGCTGGCAGTGTGGCGGTGGTGGCCTCTCTCCTCCTGGCAAGAGCAGTCATATAGGCGATTTTTGGCAGGAGCGCCATCTCTGCCTTATGGTGAAATCTTGGATGGAGGGCAGTGCCCAACGCAGCCTGAGGACAGCCTGGCCGAGAAGAGGACCCTGAGTTCATGCATGATTGGCAGACCATAAAAGCCACGGAACACGAAAGTCCTGCCTCTTTCCAGCTTCCAAAGGTGCTAGAAGAAGCACGGCTGCTCCTTCCCAGGTCCTTAGGCCATGCAGTGTCATCACAGCGGCACCAGAGCCCCAGCAGTGACGAAAGAACATCACCCAGCTGCAACAATGTAGTATCTTTTCCCCTTGGGTTCCAGGGGAAAGGGTGCTTCTCACTGTTTTTGTCTTTCAGAGGCTCTGAAAGCTGAGAAATACCATCTTCGAGGTGGCTTTCCCTTCCTTCCCTCTGCTCCTCAGCTCACCAGTCTGCTTGTAGGAGCAGTTTGTTGTTTTTTTTCATATTGTCAAGTGGTTATTTTTGTATCTGTTTAGTGTCTAGTAGGGGTCATATAGTTATTATTGAGTCCCATAGACAAATAAACTGTTACCTGTTGTGCTTCTATTCAGTCTTTTGTGCTGATTGCACCACCTAGTGGTCAAACCACCACAACCAGATTTTCAACTATTCGCTGACCTGCATTTTCTGATCTGCAGCCTTCAGAAATCCCTTGGTTGTTAGTCTGGTAAACCACTACCAAATTCTCTCCCTCGTGCCACACAGAAGTTACGTCTTGAGCCCATGAAGCTAAGATTTATGTACACAGCTTCTTTCTAAGTTCAAGATTCCAAAAACTATCATAAAGTCTTTAAAACTCTAATGAAAAGTTAAAAAAAGTATTTACTGATCAGTTAAAAAAACCCCAGAATATGAGGAAGAGAGAAATATAAACAAGAGAACTATAAACATGGACAAAATAACCAATTTCTACTGTGTTTTCTTCTTTCATCTTTTTGAATTGATCTTTCTTATTTCAAATCTCATCCTGCTCTCCTTGCACACCAATTAAATGCTATTTCTGCCCAAATCCACCTCTGCTGTCTATCTCCTTTTGTAGTTCCTTCTTTGTTTCCAGTCTGTTTCTGGCTTCTCATTTGCATAATTTCTCTCATTTATGTTAGTTTGCAGACCCTTGAGACAAATTTTAATTATATTTAAGTTGACATTGATATATAAAACCACTGTAACATATGGGTCAGGTATTCTGCCATTGTGTCACCTGATTTTCTATTTATTAAGCTCCAATGTTAACAAAATAAATTTCTTATGTGACTTGAACTTTTGTGTAAAAAAGACTACAAGTTAAATTCCTCTATAGAACAAAAGGACACTGCATGATACTTTCCTGTAATTTATTTAATTAGCATCTTACTGTTGTTTCAATTGTCTGAATGCACTTTATCCTTCTAATAATAATGCTGCTCCTTGATTTCCATGAACAAAATGTAAACAAATTACCTGAAAGTCTCTGGTGTTGTTGCAAAGTCTGCAATTTTTTTTTTTATCCTCAGTAGCCAGATCTTTGCTTCAATTAAACAAAATTCAAGGTTTTCACTTTTATATGAGATTGTGAAAAGTACACATGAATTGCTGCAGTGATAACAACTTGTTTTGTTTTTTTTTTTAATCAATTAGCAGCTTGTTGTTTTAAGGGTTTTCAAAAACCACAGAAATAATATGCAGGAGTATAAAGTATTGTTCCTCTTCAACAATACATCATTTATAAGCTCATACTAGACACAAAAAAATCCCAAAAAACAACCCTGTCTGCACTTAGGGCAGCATGCCATTTCTCCTTTCTATTTCCTAAAATAAATAGAAACATCCAAATGACAATATTAACTTAAATTTTCCCCCATATCCACTTTGTGAAGTTATTTTGAAAAATCTGAAAAATGCAAATGGTGTAGGACAGTAATACAGTCCTCAGGCTGGATGATATTGTGTGTTGTCAGAGGCATCAGAGGAGAAAAAAAGTACACCAAAAAACCCCTCCGAAACAGAGTAGAAAAATAAAGAAAAACAGAAAATTGAAAAAATGGCTAGAAATACTTGCTTCGCTCTGGTTTTGAACATGGAAATCACTCCTAACTCCCCTTCGTCCAAATAAGAATGGCATAATGTCCCTTAGGCTAATTTGGGGCAATCTGACAAACCCACAGGTGTCACAGAATAGCATATCCAGCTCACAGGGATGCACAAGGAGACAGCAGTCACAGCCTGGTTAATGGAGGACAATAAACATCAAAATATTAACTAATTTACAACTCATTTGCTACTTACTAAGCCCGTCCTTTATACATCAGCTTTTTTTCTTTTTCGCTAAAATACCACCTTCATCTGAGGACAGCCACAATGCATGGATACATCTTTCAGCTTCCAGAACATGGCCTTAAAAGCAAGTCCCCAGGGTCTGACATGCAAATCAATTAGTGTATGGCTGTGCAGCCTTCTCTGATTTCCTTCATCACTGCCATTGCCGGATCATCCACAGTACATTTAAAGAGCCCAATCTGTTATTAAGTTCCTATAATGCAGGCAGATCCAGACAACATTTTCTTTTTTTTTTTTTTTTACCTCCCCCTTAAATATGAAGCAGTTGTTGCTGCGGTTATGCCGTGAATGTTTTCATCCATTCGCGTTCAAATAGATGAATCCCTGCTGAACACTCCTTGTTTCTGTGTGCATTTGTTGCCTTTTCAGAGCAAATCATCTGCTCAATATGTTTCCCAGCACCATCCACAGGGTGAACTGTGGGGTTTAGAGAGGGACTGAAAATGAAAATCCTCCTCAGGAGCAAACATTGCCTCTCAAATAATAACACATGACACAGGTAGTACTAGGGTCTTGGGACAAATCCAATGGCTCCATGCACTTAATTAACATGCAACTGCAAATCGCTGCAAATCATTATTATTTTTGATTTGGGAATAAGCTCTCCATATGCTTTGTAACCACAATTGCTTCCTGAGAAGCAGCTTGGGTCAGACTTTCAAGATTTGTGATTCTGAAGATCAACATCTGCTGATACATACACAAGCATAAGAGTTTGAATGCCATCCTCCAGCTGGAAAGGAGGATGTTAGGGGTCTAATTGCCTTCCGTGCTTTAAAAATCCCATTCTGCAACTTCCTGCATATATAACCATTCCATCCTGGTAAAGGGCTTTTTGGCTCTTCTTTTCAGCCTTTACAGGTAAAGTCTCTCCCACGAAGATCCCTGAAAACAATGTGTAGAGGATTTTTGAATAAAATCCATACTACCTGATGTATTGGAAGATGTCCCTGCCCATGGCAGAGGGGTTGGAACTAGATGATCTTTAGGGTATCTTCCAACCACAATCATTCTATGACATATTCTATGATTTTGGCAACTTGCAAAGAAGATAACCATGTGTGAGATATCTTTTTTTTAGTCTTCTAAATTCACCTCAAATGGTTGATTTCACACAAATAAATACCAAAAAAACCCTCCCAGGAAGTCCCAAGATCTTGTCATTAATGTGCCTTACGCACAAGAAGCACATTCAAGTTGAGCCAAGAACAGATGAAAACATGGTCTGTTGTAATTGGCACCATCTTTATTAGTCAATGAGGAAGAAGATTAGGGACTGCTTCCTTTGGTTCTGCCAGTGAGAGAATTATCTCTGATGAGCAGGAGCTTATAGCTTCAATTCTCAATTGATAGGGGAAAATATGATTCTGGAAAACCTGTTAAACCTGCAGAGGTTACAAAGATGTAAATGATGACCACTACCTATCAAGGGTTTTAAATTAAAACTGTTTTGCAGGTCAGATAGAATCCTGCTATTTCTGTTTATTTCACTTAAAAATGTTTGACAGTTTGGAAAATCTGTCAAACGCATGAAAGAATTTGTATTTAGACTTAAACATATCTGTGCTTTTCAAAGAGAGCAAAGGCTTGCAAGTGGTGCAAAAAGTTTGCAGGTCACAGCGGACAATAAAATAATTCACAAGGTAGATGAGCAAAAAGAAGCTAAATTGTGAAGAATTTTAAAGGGATCATATGCTTTTCTCTGCTGCAAAAAAGGAAATAGCACCAAAGTGACTGAAAGAAAGTGAAATGGATCCTCCATGCTACTGTGGCAGAACCTATTTTCAAGCAGGTACAGAGAAAACTTACACTTCCAGCTTAGAATAGACAACTTTCTATTATAAAGCTTAATATGAGCAAAACAAATTATGCAATATGTTGTGGGGGGTTTTTTAATTCGGTATCCAGCATTTCAGAGATAGCAAAAACATAGTGACATGATGGATATCTCAGAGAAAATGCTATAAAACCGAAGCTGTTACTGTCATGTCCCGTGTCAAGGATTTATACTTTCTTGCACGGCGCTCTAAAATATATACAGAGATAATACATATACCACACTTGTACTCCATGACATAGCAATGGTTCAGCAGGAGCACAAGTACTGACATAGGTGGCATATCAGAATTCATTTTGAAAAATTGAAAAGTATATGTAATCCTCCTCTCATTGTCATTATCTACCTTTAGTATGCTGTGGGCTGCTGTGAAATGCTTCCTCTCAAAACTGCTCATGAGTCTGAGAAACCAGCTACAGACAGTTTCTGAGCAATTGCCAAGCCCTTGTCAATGGAATTTATTTGCTGATCACAAAAGTTTTCCAATGGCTTTTACTGTAGTGCTCTGTCTTTATCACAAATATTAAAACAGCAGATAAAAAAAATAGCTTGGGAAAATAACAGACCCTAGACTTCTATGTCAATATTATAATGATTCTCTTAACTTCGTACCTCTATCTATATCCCTTTTACTAGCATTTTCCCTTGCATTAACTTACAAGGTTAGCTAGATCATTATTAAATGTTTTAATTCATAAAATAGAAGTCTTTTGCAGATCCAGTGCCCCTCTAGTACACGTTGATATAAACATCACTCCATGCAAACACCTTGATTACAGGAACCAAATGAAAACTTGCTTCCATCAACATCTATGACCTTCTCCACTTTCCTGCCTGGTCCTTACTGAAACACATCAAAAAGACAGCATATAATTTTCCTGAGATTAGATACAATTTGAAAAGACAGGAGTTTACTCTGACATGGTAAAAGAGCTTCTAATTATGCAGTTATTTACCATCATTAATTTAATCTACATTACAGAATAGAATGCTGTAGTTTTCAAGCTGACCAATAGTTGTCAGTAAAGAAAAGATTAGCAGTATAGTGTTTGTGCAAACATGCTGAGTATCAGAGAGTGTAGAAACAAAAGTAAAATAGTCTTTTCTAGGCATTGAGACCACTTAAAAGACATTCTGTGGAAAGCAATGGTAGCATGCGAGTAGGAACAATGTCCAAGTCGCTGCACAAGAGTAACTTGACATAAAGAGATCTCAGTGGAACTGCAGGAAGAAAAGCCCCCCTGCTGAACTGAACATAGCTCACAGCTAAATAATAAATCAGAGCATGTAGTCAAGCATCCTGCAAAAGCACATCTCGTTCCCATATCCCTGCCACTTCGTGTTCTTCCTACAAATTCTAATCCATGGCCAATAGTTGACGCAGATGTCGTTGCTGCTGAGACAACAATGAAGATGTCTTAACAGAAGTATTTTATTTAAACAGCATAACCAAGTATTTTACCAATAATTCATGAGACCATGTAGAGTTTTAGTAAATATTGAGACAAAAACCAAACCAAACCAAACCACAAAACCAGCAAGTACAGTACTATGTTGTGATGAAGCTAGGAGAAGCACAAAGGTGATGAGCTTTTTCATAGCAATTTATGCAAGCCTCCAAAGCTCAAACTTGTTCTAAAGAATGTGTGTGTATATATATATAAAAATTCTGACCCACTTGTTCAGTTTAGATCCAGACAATCTGATAAGACTATAGTAGCACTATTCATTGTAAACTCTAATATCACTGTAGAAAGCCTGACTGCAGCAAGGATGTGTCATACCCATATTCCTCTCTTATGCTGAGAGTGAAATTTTTTACTAATAGGGAAGGCAATTTTGAATAGCATCAATACTTTATATAAGACATCCCGACCTGCTTTCAAGATCATCAAGCTGAAAAATACAAAATCCTTAACATTAAGACCAATGGAGTCTCATATATGAAGAGTTTTTGCAGTAGCTTAACCTACATTTCAGAAATGTTGGTAAACAAGGTTAATAAGCATAAAGCACTCCTAAGCAGGAAATACTCAAATTATGGGCATGCATATATGGTTAGAAATATTGTGCCCAGCTAACATAATATTCCAGTGAGAAACTAGTGGAAGTTCTAAGTCTAGGATAAGCCAGACAACATACTGTTTCTTTGTCTCACATGAACATAATTCTGTTTCGTGCTTCCATTATTATTCTTATTATATTCATTAACACAGTATTTTTGTCTTTTTTTTTTTTTCTTCCAAGTCAGACTTTGATAGCAATAGTATTACATGCTTAATACTAAATCCATACTTTATCCTGAACAAAATCAGGAACAGAGCCTGCAGACATAAGCTTGGCCTACAATTCAGCAATAATTAGCTATGCAAATATGTATCTTATATGAATCTACTGCAAATACAGAAAGCACTTCTATGAAATATTAGAAAAGTTAAAAGCGCGATGTGCTTCATTAAAAGGTTAAAACCATGAAAATCAAAAAACCATGAAATCAAAAAGCTAAGCACCTTGTAGTATCTATACTCCATTCTCCCAACTACAATGGCACATGTTTATAGTTATGCTAAACCACAGTATGCACTTTGTAATATTATTTTTCCTCATTTTCACCCTCTGAAGTCACCTCTTAACTATATACTTAGTAAATGGAAAGGCTGACTGTAGCAAGCTTTAGGAAATGAAAGCTGAAAAGGTGTATATAGAAAATTAAGAGTTGAATGAAAACATGCAGAAAAATCAGAAGGCATAGAAAACTCTAACTGAGGGTAAAACTAGACTATCTAGATTTCTACCTGCGGAGAAAAAAGAGCAATATATTCTTTATGAAAACTTTTTCAGATTATAACCACAATTTTTAAGCTATTATACCTTCATTACATTAAATATTTATACCTAGTATTGTTACATTTAGATATGATGCCATCTTTTTATATGGAATTGAAACCCATGAAATGTGATATGAGATGAAAATCTGTTCCTAGAATTGTAAAATGCCATGAACTAGTCCTTTGACTTCCCCTCCACTGGTTACGAAAAGAATACTCTCAAGATGCATTCAGGTTTTGAAGGGGATTAAAAAAAAAAAGGATAGATGAGTGGCCAGAAGGGAAGGACAGCTCTGCTGACCTGGTGAGAAGTCTGGCACGTCATTAAGGCTGTGGAAGAGAAGAGGAATTGGAAATGCTGAGGAAATGCCTGGTGAGACTGTGTGGTTTACACACGTCAGTATATTCTATGTTGCTAAAGGCTGATTCTGTTTGAAATCGACCTGAAAATACTCACCCCTAGGATTTCAACTCAATCTGCTTTTATCACCTTGGGAACAGGTAAACATGGTCCTCTAGCACTTTCTGTTCATTCACATTAATTTTTTTAAAGACCTAGTTAAACATAAATACATTCTGACAACTACAGAATACACGTAAACCTTTATAAAAAAAAGGGAGGGGGAAAAAAAAAGTGGTAGAACAAATGTCAAGGGGGATTGCTCACTGCCTGCTCAGCAATGAGAGCATTACAGTCGCCCACTCCTGCACCATCCAAACACATCCAGCAAAAACTGCTCCACGGTGCTCTGACTCAGAAAAGGTACTTGGGGAATAGCCACTGAATTTAGCAACAGAGGCTGTCTGTTTAGTACTTTACACTGGACTGAGCATTAGTGAGTCACTGTTGCTGTAACACAAACCAACTTGGAGACGGCATGAAGAGCAAAGGAGAAGGAATGCAGCCACAGCCAGCGTGCAAGCAGCAACTGAAACTGAAGCTTTATGTAAGGTTTTTCTGTACAGGAGGGCAAGACCTAAAGGATTTTCATGACCTTTTCAATTTTGGCAAGCGTTCCCTGCTAGCTTCTTGTTGGACGGAAAAGTTGCCTTCGTAATGCTGACATCTGTAACACGCTGCAACACAGAAATATTTAAATAATTATTCTTGAAACATTGAATTTTAGGTTTGTTAACTACATGTAAAGCAATGTATGTTTTTCCTTAGAAATGTCAGTGCTGGATGTAATGAAGATGTTAATGGAAGAATCTAGAGGTGAACATCATTGTCCCATCCTCAGGGCACCTGTTGAACAGTGTATTGACCATGATACTCCAGGACAGGAACCCAGGCACCTCACTATACTTCACACTGCCTGCTCTAGCAACACTTCATAGAAACGTTTTCTCTGTACTTATTCCACAGGACTAAAATCAACAACTTCCTATCTTTGATACGGAGATAATCTCAGAATTCATGGAGAATGCAGAATTCAGGAGAGTGCATTACAGACACAGGCTCAAGGAAAGGTACAAACTCTGTTGGTCTTTTCTGTTCTAATATTTAAAGGGAAAAATATAATTACTCCATCACTTATTTTAATACCACATGAAAATTAGCAATATATGCACAATGAGATTTTTCATAATTATACCTGTCATATTTGCATAGAACAAAATCTATTGCCTAGAGGCACTTTTAATTACCATCAAGCAGCGAATGATTGAAGTTTTAATAAGAAATAGTAAATTGAAAATAAATTAAATCCCCAAACAATTCTATTAAAAAAACAGTATTTGTCTTAGGGTGTACTAAACCTTAAGACTGGCAGAACTGCTCTTGTTATTAAAAAGAAAAACTTGAAATAGGTTAATTTTGTCACTGCTAGCTAAACATAGACAAGGTGATAAAACCTCATGCAATGTATTTGTTTCAGCTTGCAAGCAATGAAATTGACACTAATCTGAAAAAAACCCAAACCAAAAACCAACCAGCAAACAAAAAAATGAAGCAAACAAAACAAAGCACAGCAATCAACCAAAACACCCAAAACTCCACCAGATATTGAAACGGCTTTTTTATGGAAGACACAGACCACGAAAGAACTGTTACACAAAAAAATATGTATTTCCTCATAGCTAAACTATAAAACACACAGAATTACATACAGAATTAATAGGGTTGGAAAAGACCATGGAGAGCTTCAAGTCCAACCTTTACCTAGGTTAACAACCTACCCAACATCAGCCTAACATCTATACCATCTAAACCATTTAAACCATCTAAACCATACCACTAAGTTCATCGCCTAACCTATCCTTAAACACATCCAGGGATGGTGACTCCACCACTTCCCTGGGAAGCCCATTCCAGTGGGAGATCACTCTCACTGTGAAAAAGTTCCTCCTGATACCCAACCTAAACCTCCCCTGACGCAGCCCTAAGACTGTGTCCTCTCGTCCTGTCACTGGGAGCCTGAGAAGAGACCGACCCCCGCCTGACTACAACCTCCTTTCAGGTAGTTATAGACAGCAATAAGGTCACCCTTGAGCCTCCTCTTCTCCAGGCTGAACAACCCCAGCTCCCTCAGACGNCCTCCAGCCACACCGACCCCAGCCTATAACTCTGCATGGGGTTATTGCGGCTGAAGTGTAAAACCCGGCACTCATACTAAAAACCTCATGCTATTGGACTCAGTCCATCCATCCAGCCTGTCAAGGTCTCTCTGCAGAGCCCTCCTTCCCTCTGACAGATCGACACTCATTCCAAGCTTGGTGTCATCCACAAACCTACTAATAATGGATTCCATCTCCTCATCCAGATCACCAATAAAGATATTGAATAAAACCAGCCCCAACACTGAACCCTGAGGGACCCCACTGGTGACTGGCCTCCAACTGGACATGACTCCATTCACCACCACCCTCTGAGCTCGGCCATCCAGGCAATTCTTAACCCAGGATAGAGTAAACCTGTCTAAGCCACAATCCATCAGTTTCACCAGGAGTTTATTATGGGAGTATCAAAGGCTTTGCTAAAATCAAGATACACTACATCCACAGGTTTCCCCTCATTGATTAGATGAGTTGCCTGATCATAAAAGGAGACTAGGTTGGTTAAGCAGGATCTTCCCCTCCTGAATCCATGCTGGCTACATCATACTTTGTTTCTGTGTTATATTCTGTAATTACCTACAGCAATGGTTTCTAAAAGATTTCTGTTTGTGAGACCACTTCCAAATCAATATTGATATGATTTTTAAACAATTTTAAAAATTAATATAAAATAAAAGTGAGTTTGTTTGGCAGTCACAATCCAGTAGAAACCATTAAAACATACTTCTACATTCATTCCCCTTCCTTCACAACTAGTGCTTTACGCCTTCTACTGATGGTGATTTTGTTCGACAAAGATCATGTCAATCAATAAACTGACCAGCTTTGTGTCTGCAAATTATTAGCAGAATTTTTTAAATAGTGTGGAAGGTATGAAAGACAATTTATAAAGAGGAAAAAAGGAAATAATATTAAAAAATAGAAATTAAGACACTAACACACAGAATAACACACAGAATTAACAAGGTTGGAAAAGACCCCAGAGATCATCAAATCCAAACTTTTACCTAACTTAACAACCTATCCAACACCCATCTGAACCACCTGAACCATGTCACTAGAACAAGAATAATGAGAATGTAGCTAAAAAAAAATTACTTAGGAAAAACCTTATTTACTCAAAGGTTTTAGAGAACCTGAGTTGAGTTCCCTAGGTAACTGCATGCCTGACTTTTGATCATTAGCAGAAGTGCAAGAGCAGCCGCAAACACTCCAAATATCCATCTACAGTGCTTAACGCAGAAGTGCTGTGCCTTGCCCACCTTCTGACCCACTGGCATACTTTTTTGAGTTGCCTTGCAATGTAAAGAAGATGGTGATGATGTTTGAATTCATAGAAAGACCAATGGGAAAATATTTTATTCACATGTAGCCGAGTGCTATAAAACCCAAGATCCAAGGCCTCCTATGTTACCCTTCCTCCTAGTTCTGTGAATTCTCTGTTCCTCATGCATGCTCAGAACTTGGTAGAATGGGAAAATAGCCAAATAGGGAATTTCCATTCAGTCTAGCTTGTAATTAAGTGATAAGAGCAATCTTCTAGGAGGTGGGAGGTGAAGATAAATTTTATCTCACATCCCTGATTTCTTAGACAGTTATTTGAGTTATGGAATCTTCTTCCAAACAGAAAAAATTCCAAAAAAGAAAAACTCGCCAACAACAACAAACCAACTAACCAAAGCAAAAAAACCATACAAACCTCAAGATATCCGCAGCTACCAATCCTAAGTACAAGATTTCAGTTTCTGATTCTGAGGAAAATAAGGTGTCATCTTGCAACATTGACCCAAGTGCAATGCTCCAGATAGAGGATTTCAGTTTCATCTATGTAAGACATCTTGTGCTTAGCACATATATATCTGTCCTTCAGCTGTGCTCCTCTTATGTCCAAATGCCAAAGGTGGAATTTGGTCCTAGGTGACTCTGCAAGATCAGTCAGCTATGTTAAAATCAAACATACACTGGAAACTTTTCACTCTTTGCAGCTCATGCAGCAAACCTCATATCCCCTGAGCTGTAGGAAAGGACATGTAAACACATTTATAGAGGCCATTGAGGACCACTTACACCTTGACATAAATTCATAAATGAAATCCCAAAATAATAAAGCTGAGCCCTTTAGCAATTTACTTGAAGAGCATCAATTAAGCAGATGCATAAAAGGGAGTGAAAAATGCTCCTGGACAGCCCTTGGACTTTGAAGAAACCGTATCTTCATCACATTGGCACATCATAAAATGTGTCATCACCTTGTTTCCTGAAGCTTCCCCATGAAAGGAAATCTTTTAATCCAATAAAAGGATTAACATAAAAACATGTGGACTACCTCAGCCTCTACTGATTAATAAAGCTTTTTGCAGGTGAACATTTGTTTATCAGCAAATATACAGTTGGATAACAGAAAGTTAGGCTTTGAAAAAATGGCAAAACACATTTTATGCTTTCCTTCAGCATATTCTGCCTTCTGAGCTTTCCCACTGAGACTTCTGATATCAGGAAATTGCTGGGCTCCTGAGGAATTTTGCCTTTTGTACTAATAATTTCACCAAAAGTCAACCTTGCAAAGAAAGCTGACAGGAGCTCTCTTAAGGAAAGTTTTAACATGAAAATTACACTACAAAGCCCAAAAGGTGTGGCAAAGGAGGCAAGTGGACACCTTAAACTGGTAAGGAGGAAAAACCTATGAAAGAAAGATGCTGGGTAAACACACTCCTTGAAATTGCTTCATACTTTGATGAAGAGAGAAATCCAGTATTTCTTCTTAACTAGCTCTCAGCAAGCAGTTTCCAAGGATTCAAGCCCTGCTGATCTGATCCCTTTAAAGCTTACTTGGAAGAGCCCCAGATTTACCTGCATTCTTTCCCGAGGGTTCCAATTAACTGTGAGCCTGAAATACTGGCACAAAGTGTGCTACCAAAATGCTCGAGGAAAAACGCAAATATTCCAGGAAACAATTTGTTACACTACTGAACATATACTGTTATCCAGTCTTAACAGTGCATTTAAGGATACTGCAGCCACAGAATGAGCATTATGGCCATGCTGCAGATGGATACCTCAGAAAACAAAACCCTTTACAGAAATGGAGAAAAAAAATAAAGGAAGTCTGTTTGTAAGAGCAGACTGTTCAACTACTACTCATTGTTGAATACTAATGTGTCAAATCATATGACCAGCAACAAACCCTAATGTGGGGTTTTAGCTCTTGCTTGTGCAAAGGACAGATTCTGATGTCCACTCTTCAATTTAATAGCTCCTTACTGCAGCAAAAGTTCTACTAAAGTTGAAAGTCTGATGCTTTTCATCAGTCAAAACTAGTATTTCTAAATTTAATCATACTCTGGCTCCACAGGAACAATTATTGTACTCAGCTAAGTCTTACTGCAAATTTGATCAAGAAAAAGGTAGGAAAAAGCATCTGGAGAAAACAGTTTTACAGTAACAAGTACTGTAATTTCTCTCTAAGAAAAAAAAAGAGATTTAATTACACTTACCTTCCAAAGTAAAAACATACACCAAAATAATTTTTAAAAATTTTATTTAGATAATTTTTATTTAAAACTGATTTTTTATTTAAATTTATTTAAAACAATTTGTCTGGCTGGTAGTGATTTACTGTTGATTTTTCTTGTTGAGAACTGCTTGTCTGAAAACTTTCACAAGTAATTGCATCATCTGAGCATTTTGTCATGATCTTCTGATCCTACATCTGCCAAAGAATTATGCCTGAAGTCAGAAAAGAGAGAAATCATCTGTCTAACTTTCCTGTCTTCTGTTCTCTGTTACCAGTCATGTTCTAGAAGAGGACCTAGAGCATGATGCAGGCACACAAGACATAGTAGAAGAACTTCCTGCACTGTACCTAGGCCTCTCCACTTACAAATACTTATAGAAAATGATTAATGAGGTGAGAGTGGCTGCTGTAAGACAGTTTTGCATTCTCTGCAAGATAGCATGCCTAGGAGAGACTAGAAAAGCTAGAACTCTTTCTGGCAGACAAGTAGTCTGAAAACAGTTATGGCTAAGGTTATATTCCAGATGCCAAAATGTGATGTAACAAGTCTAGCAGTACCAGGGGTACTCATTGCAACGAGTCAGAGATCAATTCAGAACTGACAGGAAAAAATTTCTTTTTTACTCATAAATAGTGAGGTCCTGCAATCAGTTACTACAGGATGTCACGGAGACAGATAGTACAGGTAGGTGAGAAGCTCAGCAAATTTATGGGTAAGTTCCCTAATGGATACTGAAGAGGACAGGAAGAGATGTCATCCTTGAAATTGCTAATCCAAAAACTGTTAGCACAGAAGGATCACATGCACAGTGGACATGGATACTTACATGTATCCTGACTTGTATATGTTCCTTACCCAGCATTGTCCCATATCAACACTGGGACAGAATAGTGGCTTCACAGCTGCATCAAGCAGGGCACTTCCTGTGTTCTTAGGCCACAGGCTACTTTCTGACTTCGGTTATCACCATCACCAAAAAACTTGAGGTCTAATTATTTTGGGGAAAAAAATCTTTATGGACCTTGAAACTGGTGATAAATGTAACTTGCAGCTTCAGCTGGCAGGAAACCACAATGGTTCTATTTTAACAAATAGTTTTGTTAATTCTGTCATAAACAGACAATCACATTCAGTGAAGAACTGAGTCTTGACAATTCTGTAATTTCTCCATTCCCCACACCTACTAGCCTGGAAGGAAAAGGAACAATAAGGAAGACAAACGTGAATAGCAGAGGGCATGTCAGCTACTTATTTCTGCTGGTCCCTGATAAAATCTTTTCCTTGTCCCAAATGATCTATTTCCAACATTATACATTGATTATCAAAATGAACATTGCAGAGAGCATAGAGCAGTGAAATGGTAAGCCTGGAGACCCAGAAATCCTGGTAATTTTGTACATAAAAATTAGGAAAGGTTTCATTTTAAATAATCCAGCTGTCACCTGCATTTGTGTTTGAATTCTGCCCTCTGAAATGCATATTGAACTGAATTATAATTCAAATGTTTTGAGAACTTATTAAAACTTTATAACCCAGGAATGGACAGATTTCATCGTACATTTAGAAAGCAATGACTGCGTCTTGGACACAGGTACCCTGAAGAGTAATTAATAGCTGAACTGAGTGAACAGCTCAACATGAGTTAATATGATGCTGTAGCAACACTGTTTAATCCAAACTTTTAATATGGAGAATGTGGAAAAAAGAAGCAAAGCATAGAAAGAATTCAACTGAAATATGCTGGAATCATGCATACAATCAGGTATCAAAGCTCTTAAAGTAAGGATACTGAAAGAAAAGGGAAGATAAATAGTCCCAAATGTAACCCAGTCCTGAAGTGTTAAAAAAAAAAAAAAAGGCTCACAAAGAATGCAGGCTTGGAGTTATGTACAAGACACAACTACTGCACCACGATTTATGCATAACTGTGTGCAAGTTTGCATCTCTGAAAAAAACACTTACTTCTTCTCTATGATGTTTAATAGAGCTTTCAGCAAATAAGTGGGATTTTCATTTCACAAGGATTTTTAAATTTAAATTCAATTTTGTTGAGGTCGAAAAAGTAAACATAGAGACTGAAGGAAAAATTAGGAGCCTTGCAAGGGTTGGCTAGAGAGCATTAGGGCATGGAAACCAACACTTGCCAATTAAACTCCTATTATGAAATGTTAATATTTGAAAAATATATATTTTACCATGGAAAATCATTCTTCTGTAAAATTTTTAACTAATCAGAACGAAAAATAGTTTTATCCAAAAACTACATCAATGTGTTTCTTGTTTGTTGGGCAGATGATCTGAATAGAAGTCATCAGACCGAGAAATAAGGAAGAAAACAGTTCTCTTAGCCTACAAGGGAGAACAAAAATAACTTCGCGAGAAGAAGCTGCCTGAGGGTACCCCTCAGTTAAGAAGGGTGGCAAAGCCCTGGAGACAAAAACTGGGACAAATCAAAGTAAAGTAACAGCAAAGGTTTGTCTTGCATTGGCTTTGTGTTGGTTTGGGGTTTTTTTTAATCTGATCTTCTGAAACTGAAAAAGTAGCTTTAGATAAAACCAAGACTTATTTGGACCAATATTTCACCTTTCACAGCTGCTACATCAACACCCCCAGCTTGAGTTGACGATGGTGTTAATGCACCTGCAAAACATCTTTCCAAATGAAATTTCAGTACCCATAAACCTAGATAAAGAAACCTGATTGTAAAAAACCCGTGAAGAATCTCTCAGAGGCAGTTAAAAAAACTACAACAAAACTTCTGCCTAATTAGCCATGGCCATTTATTTTGAAAGGAAATTTGCTCAAATGACAATATAAAGGAGTCTACATGGAAAAGAACTGCTACAGCTATCAGTGCTCTTTATTTTTCTCCATACAAAATGTAAACACAACAAAGCCATGCTATCATGACAATCTACTGCGTAAGGAGAAAAAGTTATATTGTGAAGATGATCAAATAATATAATTTGCCACAAGCTCTTTTTAGCTTTCTTCATCCCAGCCACAGTCAGACTTACAAGTACAATGCACTGTGTTGGTAGCATGGAGATTCAGCATGTGACTCTCTTAAGCTTGTGGAGTTGATGCCGTGGCATCACTATGAACAGTTCAGGCCCACAAAAATCAAAGTGATGACTCAGCTACCTATGAGGATACTAGAAGTTGGAGGGATTACCTCCCCTTTGTCTGTAAACAAGACCACAGCATCTGCAGAAGGTAAATCAAGTAAACCATGAAAAGAAAAGACCAGAAACAGGCAATATTTGTAAGAATTTTCACTACAAGCCCTTTGATTTATTTTTCCAGACTTTATGATACCTTACAAGGTATGTGACTCACATGAATCTATCCTCTGAGGCATAATGTTGCATCTATACAACCTGAATTTCAGATAATTAAATAAGACTCAAGGCAAGACGAGTAAAAACCAATTCAAACATCAGACATGTGGACAAGTAAATATCTGACTTCACAAGTGTCCATCTCAGTAGCTGTCATTCCAAAACAAATTTGCTTCAGCAACAACAGCTGACTTTTAAAATAGCTTATATTTACATCTGGAGATTTAAACAAAGTTCATCCAGTCTAACAGACTCAGTACTGCAGTCTAAAAAAAGCATATGTACAACATTTTCTGCTAGTGTGCAAATTTCCGTTGAGGATAGTTTCAAAGGTAGTGAAGCATTAGTCTTAAACTCACCTATAAAGTTCCTGCCATATCTAAAGAAGCTATTTTTGCAATTTAGATCAACTATAGCCACGGACAGAAATCCAAATCTAATGCTGCAAAAAGAAGATGACAATGTCTATTCTTAATACTCACCGGAAGCATGTAGAATTGATGGAGATATAAAAAGCAAACATAGACCTAGAATCCTAATGCTCTAAAATTCTACCAAGTATGTAATAGAAAAGATTTAAAAAACCAGGACATACTGTCATGTAAAAACACAGAACACATGATCTTAGAATCTTTATACAGAGAAGTTTATTTTAGCTGTATTTTTCCAAAAGTGTGAGCATTTTTCTGGGAGGATAATTGCAGAATGAAAACCATTTGGTCTGTGATGCTGGTATACACTTTGGGTAATCTTTTCCTATAGTCAAAGTGTCAACTTCAGCTTGAAATTAAAATTTAAAATAATAGGTACAGTCAAACAGTTTCAAGGGAAAATTAGCATATTATAGTGAAAAATAAAATAAAACCTGTGTACACAACACAAAAACATGCATAGACATAACTTTGTTCATTTATTTGACCAGTAATTTATTCTAGTTAATTTACTCTTTTCCATCTTTGTGGACTTCCTCTTCTTAGAAGTCAGACCTAAAATTATTTTGACAAAAAAGCCCAGAACACACAGTTCTTTGCCAGCTTCCTCACGATGTTCAGCTTCTCACTGAACAATTAAATATTAATAATAGGTAGGAAAGTGTTTCTAACCACATTTCAAGTTATTTTCCTTCTCTGAATTTTTGCAATTTGAGCACTTTTCAATACAATTGTCTAACATTGCCTGTAACTGGCAGAGTCAAAAGAGTAGAAACACCTGAAACCGAAAAACATAAATAAAGAGAAAATAGCAGCAAATCTACCAAGACATGAGTGATGCTTATTTTTATACTGAAATCAGTTTTCAAATTAGTTCTCAACAAGGTTTACATTCTTAAAATCATCTAGGAAGGAGCAGAAGGCAAACGCAATTTATCTTTATTAACCTCTGACCTGATTACAACTCAGCAGTAAAATTGGACCTCTCCCTTCCTCCATGGGAATCACATCCATGCATAATAACTAATGTGGAACACCAGATTCCTCTTTCAGCTCAAGATCCAGTTCATCAGTATCTTCTAATGACAAAGTCACTGCATTTACAGTGTCATTGTTTGCAAAATAATGAGGGAAGTCAGAAGAACATATAGCCCTCAACTTTATTCAAACTACACCACTGGAGAACAACCTGATTTTCAGGCAAGCACTCTAGCCCTCACATCCTCACATCCTAACAGTAGGAGTAAATGGATTTACCATTTGGAATTGAAGGGATGATGGAATATAGTTTGGAAATAGTTTTTGCAATTTCAACACACCTGCTCAGGTATGTCCATATCCAGATATGTATCCATATGTATCCACAGGTACTTTAAGCTCAGAGACATGGCCCAAGGCCTTACAGAGCGATTAGCTCGAAACTTTAGAATGTAGAAGTGGTGGACTTAGCTATGACATTCGTCTACTCAGGCTTCTCAGAATTCCTAGTGGAGTTCAGCAGACTGGTGGCTGAGCTGCAGCAGAGTCCAAAAGCAAGAAAGGCTGACCAGTGTAAGTTCTGCTAAATGAGTGGACAACTCAAGTTTATCTACAGAGTATTTTTGAAGACTGGGAAGTTATCTTGTTAGTATAGGAAATCTAAGATTAGCAGACTAGAAGGTAGGTGTCCCAGAGAAGGATGTTTTTGAGGATGTTAGGTTACATTAAGATAGCAAAACAAAACTCAAGCTCGCGTTTTGGATACTTTTCAAAGTAACAATAGTATCAAGCACACAAAATTTATTTTAATTTTATAAGTCTTTCTGGCTACAGAAAAATTAGCAACCCTATTTAAAGTGAACATAATTTCTGCCCAGGAATCTCAAAATACATTATAACACATGTTTATTTAAGCTTCCCAGTTCTATTGTGAGATCCTGAAGCCTTATTTCAGGCGGGCAAGGAAATACTGAGAGATCTGGACACACTTGCACAGCTGTGTTGAAATTGCATCTTAACTAGCAGATAAACATTCTGAGATCCTCATTCAAGGACACAGCTGTGCACCTTGGACACTTCCCAACAGCACGTAGAGGGAACCTGTCTCCCAGCACACAATCTGTGCCTCAGTTTCCATGGAAACTCTGTTTCCTCCGTTTTCTGGAGAAATTAAAGTATAGACTAGAGATAAAGATAGAATAAAGATATTATGCCACTGGTAGAGATGTCGAAAGTAATATCGACAATAAGGTGCAAATCTGCACAAATGAAGACAAGGAGAATTGACTAGTGCCTTCCCTTAAGCCATCTTGATGTAAGAATCAGTTAAAAGCACACCCCAAATGACCCCAAAGCAAAACAAATAAATATTAAGCAGGAAATTTAGCAATTAAAATATGACTGTATCTCATTCTCCAGTGAAATTTATTTTAGTGGAGCTTAAGTGTTTGCTTTACACAAACGAATATGCTGTTGCCTTATAACATGGGCAGTAATGGAAAAAAAGTGTATTAATAAATGCACTTTGAATTTACACCATAGTGCTGACAATAAGATCTTGAACCTGAGGCTTTCCAGAATGAGATATTTCACTTTGGAAAAGATTTGCAGCAGAATACACATGTCTTAATTTTGGACAGAAGGATAATTAGGATTAATCTCAAACTATTACATATACACGTAGCCAAACATTAAAACAATTGGGGAAGGTAGAAAGGGATCTTAGCTAAGCAAGAAATGGGATGTTTTCATCCTTTCTCTCAAATTTTCTTCAGGATAGGTTTGCAGACTGCTAGTAGGTGTTCTTTAGTCATCATTTTTTTTCTTTTTACTGTAATTTTCTGCTATCTAAGAGATCTAAACTTGCTTACTCAATTCAAATATATAAGCAAAACTGAGAAGAGGTAAAACTGCAGATTTTCCTGCTGTAGAAGATTCAGGATGCTCCCCGATACCTAATGAGTAATGGGCTGCTCCGTTGGCCAGAGGGAGGCCAAGGGCTGCACAGCTACCAACTTCATACTGCGCAGGAGTGAAGATGCAGCTTAAATTTGGTGTGCAGCACTGGATCAAGTATCACTTTTTATACATTGAATAATTTACATGTATTCATTATACAAATGAGCTCATTCTTCATTCTCCTTGTGACACAATGCAGAAGCAGAAAAGAAAACCCCAGAACAGTACTCTGATAAAGCACTGAGTTTTTAAAATATACCTTTCTAATTGTAAAGTATAGCAACAAAAATTAGGATCTTTGCAACTGTTAAGATTACTGCAGTATTTTACATGAGCAATAAAAAAAATAAATTATCATTAGCCCATCACATTTATTAATGATTTTAAAAGAGTTTATTTTTATATAGTCAATAAAAAAATATTTGCAGCTCCTAAACCCATATTTTATAAATATAGTATAGTGTCAGGTGCTCTATTTATTATTTCTAAGGATACTCATCTAATAAATATTAGAATCTTCTAAAGTTCCCATTTTAATAGAAAGATTATGATTTATCAGCATGATCTAAATAGCTCCAGAAAGCTATTGCACTGATAAATGGGGATGACTCCAGCAAAAATGAACAATTAAAGTGCCAGACTGCCCAATGGGCTAGGCATACTATTTGTTGGTATTCTTGGAAAAGCTTTGTAAGTTTTGCCAATAGTTAATGCAGGGTAGATTTTCAATGAAACATCCATCCATCTGCCATCAGACACCTGAGAACGCAGGTTGCAATGGTAGCATAGCTAGTCTGTACACACCTTTTAGCAAGAAACAAAGAGGCAAGATATTAACTTGTCCATAATACGATAAAATAGTAGAGTCGTAGAATAACTTGAGTGTGAAGGGACCCATAAGGACCATATCCAGCTCACTGCTCCTTGCAGGACCACACGCATGTGGGAATTTCATAATATTGAAATAGTGGGTGTTCAGTAGGGTTAGTCCGGGCAAATACGCAATAGTAAGCAACAGTAAACTATATTATTGTTCACTATTGGAACAACAAGCTCTATTGCAAGACTGTCTCTGACATACTTGACTGTAAGGCTGTTGTTTCCCTCTTTACTACTCAAACTACTCTCTTCCTCCACTGCAGTTTGCTAGGAAATTTTCCATTTTGTTTTCATCCTAACTTTTTCTTCTATGGCTAAAATTTACTAGTAATAGTGATCTAAGAAAGTCTTTTGAGCTCAGACCAGGGATTTCCTTTGTGTTCTGCCTCAGCTAGGTACCAATTTCAACCACCCCTTTAAAGTTCTATCAAACATAAAGTCAGACATGAAAAAATAAAAATAGACTTTGTTCCCTTACTGTGGGATAAGTTGCTTTTGTCCAGATTTTTGTTATAATCTCTTCTCATATAAACCAGAGATGAAATCACAAAATTTTTTCATGCTATTCAAGACTTTTTTGTGTAATGCACAGAACTACTAAGTAATTTTACCTGGCAATTTTACTGTCATAGCTAGACAAAGTCTAGAACAAAGTTGCATGAAAACACAAATAATTGGAATGCAAGAGATAGTTCTCATTTAAAGGTGCTCTTATGGCTCAAGGGAAGACAACATTGTTAGAAAATCCATCACTAATATTTGCTTATTATAACCTTGCCCAAAGATTGTTTGTACATCATGCCTAGAGAAAATCATGGCATCCCTGGGGTATGATAGTCTCCGAACAATGACACTGTTGATGTCATTCACTGGCACGTTCCTTTTGGCATCACTGGAGGATGTCTGATGCTCCTGCAGCATACTCTTTTCAGGATTCAGGTTTTAATTAAAACTTCGAGTCATATCAGCCCCAATGGTAAAGCCCTCTGTGCAGTCATTAGTAACAGTTCTATTCAACTCCAGTCCTGATTTCAGAGAAAATGTGACACATTAGATTTAAGAAGACTGAAATTTCAGATAAATAATTCAGCTTCACTACATAAAGTTCACAAAATGCCAGCATAAAGAGAGTCCTTGAAAAAAGTAGAAAGAGAAATATACATGCAAGGTGAAGAAATTCTCTCAGTAGAAAGCAGTATTTCAGATGCAGGAAATAACAAGTGAGTGTCTCCTGTGTATAAAAAATGATGTGTAGAAAGGTTTAAAATCAGAAGTTATTGAAAGTTCTGATATACATCTAGGATAACTACAAATATAAAATTTAGTATAAATATCTGAGCCATTAGGAGCAACTGGACCAATTTCCTTCCCCTAATTTAATCTTCTTTTACATCAAGGAACTTAACCAAAAAGTGACCATGTGCTTGCCAAAAATGAAGTACCACCCTTCTTCCACATTTACAGAAAAACTGTCCTGGAATATCTATTCGAAGAAGCATGAGATACTTATTTAACTTTCTTCACTTTTTAAGAGCAAACCATCACAGACACACAAAATCCCTACTTTAATCTTAAATTTTGAAAAAAATAAAATTTGGCTGTGATCAGTTAAAAACATCAAGCTTACATGAGTTGATGGGAAAATGGTGGAAAAACTGGCGTATTCATAAAGGTCTAAAAATTACTTAGAATATTCTGCAATAATAATACAAAGTCCACAAAATAAAACACATGCCCACTGAGGTAAAACAGGAAAACAAGTAAAAAAAAAATCATACCTAATTTACACATTTGAATGAATTACAGAAGCTTTGGCCCAGATAATACTGATGTACATTGGATGTTAGGGAAGTGATGGGAACTGGAAGAGTGAACCCCTGCTAAGAACCAAAGGCAGGACAATGAGCACCTCCTGTGGTAACTGTGCGCAGATGACAGACTATGCAAAAACTCATTCCCTGTAAGAAGGAGAGTCCTCAGAATAGCAGCAGCAGTTTCACTCTCACACTGATTCTTCAGCTGCATGAAACTACTGATAAAAGGACTGTTTGGGTGGGACTCATCTCCCCCAGCTTTACACACAGTATAGGCATCTACATTTGAGGCTTCTCCTACTGAGAAAGAGAGAAGTAAGTACTTCTGGGCTATAGTTCATCCCATTTTAGTCTTACTCAGAACATGTCAGGTCAGTCCTGACTGAGAAGTGCCTGTTTTATTCCACTGAACAAAAAGGAGCTTAGGACAACCAGCTGGGTAATGTCTACAGTTAGGTGAATTAATCCCTTTCTTCTTCCTTTCACTTTAAATGACACATCCAAACTCATCTGCAAGCCTATGTGGATATGTAAACGCTCAAGAAATATAGTCTGTGTTGTTCTGGCCCTTAAACCTATTTCTAATAGCTCTACTTGGTACCATACACGTTTATTAATTCATCCAGATTCCCGCATTCGTGTTCAGTTAGTGTCTTCTGAAAAACACTTTAACCTCTTATATGAGTGAGAATGATGCAAGCAGGTATCATAAAAAGCAATTACCCAGGTCTGGTGTCTTATAGGATAGAAGAGAAAGGCACTGCTGACAGAAACACTAAAAAAATAGCTACTTATTTACAGCATAAAAAATTATGAGTTAATGCAGTGGCATGGCCCTCACACAAACAGTTCAGGAATAACTGTGCTGCTACAAAACATGATTCAAACACAGGTTAAACTAGCAAATCTGAAAATAAAGCCCTACTTCTTGTTTCCCCAAGATCATTACTGGCTGTAGAGTACAGTGATCTTCAAGTCATAAACATTCATGTGCGTCACTTAGAGGAATATTTTCCAATCTATTTATAGCTTGATTTCTTACTTGGACATGGTTTCTATCTGTCGGTCAATATTATAGGCATCTGCCCTCTGCCAGCAAACTAACGAGTTCATTTTTATCATGAAGTCAGGAGCCATCTTTTTACATGTCACGTCTTATACACATCACATTGATACTGCCTGTAAAAGTATAGGCAGTAAAATAAACAATAAAACCATGTTTCAATAGTAAATAAAGATATTTTTTAAAAACTAAACAGAAAACTTAACCCATTAGTACTCACCACCAAGGCTTTAGATCTGTTACTTAGAAGTTTTTCAATGTCTCTGGCTGCAATTTCCACTAGCTGACGAGGGTTGTTTGCTTCTACAGTGTACAAATTTCTGTTTTGGAAATAAATCTGCAAAAGTAAAAAATGGAAACAAATCAAAATGACACTAGACATTTGAAATAAGCCAAGTGACTTGACAGAAGAGGCATTAAAATATACTGTTACTGGAGGGCTTCAGAAAGACTACTGCTAAAAAAATTCAAACAAGCTTTGTGAAAGAAATATTTCACCTTTTTGTCTGAGGCAGAAGCTGCAACTAGAAATCCTTTAATAAATATTTTAAAATGACTGTTTTTAGTGATAAACTATACAACTGCTAAATGCTCAAGGAATCTGATTCCCATGGAGTGCTAAGACAGATGTAAAATGGAGATCCTTTAAAATGCCCGAATTTGAAATAAAATTGTTATTGCTGGAACTTCATTAATCTTTGAATGCTGAACAACAAACATACCAATTCAAGTAAATAATTTAAGTTATGCTAATAGAACCAGTCTAGTCCCTTAAATTTTTATTCATACAATGGTGTTAGTATTCATGAAGAAAGACGAACAAATTAGAAAAGAGGAAAAAAGGGAAAAGTGAAAAAAAAGGGAAATGTGAAAAAATGAAAAGGGAAAAATACGGGGGTGGGAGAGGAAGAGGGGCATGGAATTACAAATGTGTTTCTCCTCTATTGTGAATAATGGTTATCTCTGAGGAGCTATTAATAGAACATGTATATGAAGGAGATAATTTGATTTGTTAAACCAAGCACCTCAATGAAATGCATGTAACCACAAGAAGAAGCAAAAAAGAAGAAAAAAATACATTTGCCTATCTCTGTCTCACTAAAACTACATAAAGAAAAAATACATTATTTCCGGGAGGAGAGGAAAAAAGGGGGAAAAAAACCAAAGGTGGATACCTTATGGCTAGATGGGTAAATAGGGAAAACTAATTTATGCAGCCAACAGATGGCCTGAGTTTACTCAAGTACTTTGCCTCTCCCTAACACTGCCTGGTGGGGGCTGTGCTGTCTCCCAGGGAGTAATTTCAGGCACAGGCAGGAACAAGTCCAGCGCTAATGCACTGGCTGCCATCCAGCACAAGAGCCAAAAAACTGACTACCAGACTGAGTATACCAACCCCACCAGGTTTCTTGGGTTAAAGCTATGGGGACCTTAAAGAAACTCACCAAAATATGTCTCTTCTGTTGCTCACACCTGCTAAGTATCACAAAAACTTTTCTGACAACTACAGCTATAGCTGCTAATTTTTATTGGGTATGTCCCATAGGCTGTCATAGGCTTTCATCACTTATGAGTTTTACAACACTTATGTTGGGTTTGGGGTTCTTTTTACTTCAGAAGTAAAGTCTCTCCACCAGTAACTGAGTAACTGGAATAAGCTTTAATTCCTCATATAGTAGCAATCATTTTAAAAAATCAGTGCATCATAAGCAGAAAACTACTATAAAAGAAGACAGTTTCTAATGAACTTGGATTATGGCTTGTATACTTTTGAGATACTTGATTTTCAAAATTGCAGAAAGCTTATCTCAGGTAAAATCCAAAAGTCTCTTTTTTGAGGTTTGTGGGTTTTGGGGGGTTTGGTTTGGGTTTTTTGTTTGTATATATTCTATCTCCAATTCTCTTTTAGCCCTTTTTGGTGCTGGAAAGCCTCAATAGGGTCTGCCCAGTCTTCTCTAGGCTGAACAACCTTAAGTATCTCAGTCTTTCCTCACGAGTGAGATGTTCCACCTTTCTAATCATCTTCGTGGCCTCCATTGGACTTGCTCCAACAGGTCTAGGTTCTTCCTGTGCTGTGCTCAATGTAGAGCAAAGTTCTAGTGAGCCACAATGGTAAGGGATTGAGAACCTGAATGGAAAATTTTCACTTTCATACCTGAATCCAGTTTCTTCTGCCTGCAAACATACGGTCCTATAAACTCCAATTTGAAAGCACTCAAATTTTTCACATACTCCCTTCCTACATATCTCCAAGTTTGAACGGTTTCAAAGCTTCAGACTATCCAAGTACTGTATAATGGGCACATTTGTAGGAAAAAAATAAACATTTGTATTTTTCTTCTCCAGCAACAGCTATCACAAAAGTTCAAAAGCCTGAATAACATATGAAGGAGATCACCACCAAAGGAGACAGCAGCACCATTAAAACCTTTGTAACAGGCACTGTGGGTTCTACCACCAAGAAAGCCTGACTGCAAGACTAGCTTCACAAGCTTTTGTTTGTAAGAGATTTAAAACAAATAGCAATTCACAATAGCCCCCCCTCCCACCTCCCCCCCCCCTTTGAACCTTTGATTCTACACAGAGCTGAGTCATTGACTCTCCTTCTTTCCCTCTTTGCTTTAGCCCATGGCAGGGGTTACAGCACCAATCTCCCCTGCTTCTGCTGGGAGATTTATCCCACAAGTTTCTAAACAGCATCAGAAATTACTCAGGAGTTCACAACACTTCTTTATTTTCTTGAACTGTGATACTTGTCTCAACTACCAAGGAACAGTCTAAGGAATAGTCACTAATTATATAAGAGGTGTGTACATGATTTATTTGTTGTCTACTACCCTTTAACTCACTGCAACACTGCAACAGTCCAGCACAACACTACACAGGGTAATGATACATGCCTCAGGATCTGGCACCTTAGGACAAAATTTGCTGTCTCCAAGCCTCCCACCTAGCACTCAAACACAATTAGCATAAGCTCATCCCAAATAGCAATAAAGGGTCTTACTGGCAAAAGTGTGCTCAAAATTTTGTGTCTTTCAAAATGCAATTTGGCTCTGTGGCTTGTTAAAAGCTAATTTGAATACAATTTATTACATCGCTTTGACTGATTGAATACAAGTTTCTGTTGGCTTTTACATCTAAAATAATTTTTAGTACTTTAATCCCTAACAATTTGCTAAAAGCTCCCCAAATTGTCAGTAAAACTCCAATACTTCTTGTAAAATAAAACCTCATTGCATGACTAAGTAAAACCTGTAAGGTCATACCACAAAAACTCTGTAATTTTTTTCTGAAGTCAATAGCCACACACTTCTTTATTCAGGAAAGACTGTCTTAAAATTGGCTATAATGAATTGCAAGGTTTTAGGTGAGAGAACATGATGGAGACAGTCACATTAAGGTGAAACAACACAACAATAGCTGAATGTGGCAAAGATTAGAAAAACTGCCAGCTCCCTGATAGAACATGCCCCTCTCTGTTCAGTCTTCAAGGATTTGTTTATAAATCTCTCACAAAGAGACATTCTCCTTGCTTCCTGTAAGGCTCACAAGGGCAAGTCAAACACTTCTGTACAAATAGAGAGAGAATGAAAGATGCCATTACATGACTCTTGCTATATTGTGGCAGGCACTTGGGCTGGCTTTAGCATTGAAAATTTATTTAAATGGTCCTCATGCTGCATCACACTCAGAGAAAGAATTATTCTCAGCTACAAGAGAATTGCTTTGCCTGCTGTTTGTTTTCAAAGTGTCAGTCTCTCAGTTTCTCAAGAAACAACAGAGCCTTTTCTTAAGGCAGCGGCTTAAGAATCTGGCTGAGGGCCCAAACATGGGACATGAACATGCCAATCTCAGTTTAATCATCAAACGCTTTCATGGACATAGAAGTCATGAGCCAGGATCTTCAAAAGTTCAAAGCCAGAATTTCAAGAGTTAATCAAAACCACTGTTATTTGTTCTAGCTTGAAATATGCTTTGGAAAAGGAAAGCAAAATAGCTCAACAATTCCAGTAATACTTATGCATACAAAGTAAATCTATAGATGTTTTTATTATTTCAATACTACTTTCAAGAGCACTTAGCTGAGCTAGGCTGATGAGACACCTCTGTCAACAATCAATGCTTTACAACAAATGTTTTATCATCAGTATAGATTAGCTACAGACTACCATGATGGTAAAACTACGGCTCAGCTACTACTGAGCTTGTCACCCCGAATCAACTTTGTCATGGGTCTTCCTCCATCTTTTCTGAAAACAACTACACCAAAATACTAAGAGTGCTTGTGAAATCTTGAGCTAGGTTTTACATGCTTTTATACTAACGTAATAAACTTATTAAATAAATTTTTGAAACAAATAAAGTATCGTAAACTATTCTTTTCCTGCCCAATCTCCACTTTTGGAGAGGGCCTCCCATGGCCAATTCCCCTTGGTCCTTCCAAAAAGTCTCTCTTTTTATCATTTTGTGTCAGTGACCATGATCTGCCTCACCAGCAACCTCTGCCTGTACCGCCATCCATCAGCTTCATTTCAGCCCATCCCTCGTCTCTGGGATAAGTATGCCAATCTCCAGCTCTGCCCCTTCAATGGACCTTGATACTACGCCATAGTTAGCCCATCCCCTAGATGGACCCCTCAGAAGGATGTTAAATCTTTCCTGCAGTGCCATCTCTTGGTTGGATATTGGACCCACATTGTAGTTTTGCCTCCAACCTGCCTTCAACTCCATCTCCTTTTACACCCAGCTGGAGGTCCTGGATGAAACTGAGGTTTGGTTCATTACTTGTCAAAGCCAACTCTCTGCAATATGTAATTCTCTGCTAAAACCAGAAAGAATCAACGCATAATGCTTGCTCCTTGAAAACAGTTGAGGAGTTACTTATTTCTGAGATTTCTAAACCTAAGGCTGAGCAAGCACCAAAGTCACCTTCATAGTCTGTGAAAGTAACAGGCATTTCCAGATACACAATATTTCTATCTGCTCCTTATGTAGACAAAAGAGAGTTACCTTAAAATCCTTGTAAAGTAAAATCCTTGCCTAATCAACTAGATCAGCATATAAAATAATAATTAAAAAAAAAGTATAGCTAATGAGATAACTTAAGAGGTTTTTCTAACGTATACATTATCTTCAGCTTGGATCAGGATGTTGGTCAGCCTTAAACTCATTCATTGCTCTTTGGTCTCCCTATGCCTACCAAAAACAATCATACAGACTGACAACCAAAAAAATTTAGGATTTCATCTTGGGGAAAAAGGAAACATCTAGCTTAGGGCTAAAAACGACAAAAAGGGCCATGTCTTATTAAAATTTTGGGTAATGTTAAAATTTTTAAAAAAAAGTTATAGTTTTATTAACAATGCTCAATGGTTTACAAAATCATAGTTTCCATTTCAATAACTTTGTTTAGCTAACAAAATATCAACTAATAACACTCACATAATATACATATAACGAGGGAGAAGGAAAAGTCGAGAAACAGAAATAACCACTCCAATTCATGTGAATGACTATTATTGCTAATTCTTTATTTCTAGATAGTAGATATTACCTTTTGACTCGAATTTTTACTAGTCACAAACAATTATCTGCTCAGAGTAAGCAGATTCTTAATATCATATTCTATTTCCAAAATTTTATGAATTCTTTGTACTTCTAATACATGCCAGAGAATTTTTCTTTCTCACAAGACACTTCTTTTCTTTGAATTGGAAGCAATTCATTGTGGAATATATTGAGAAAAGGCTCCTTTACAAGAAGTATTCTGTACAAAGAAATCAGTGTGAGTATTTTATGTTTTACTCTCTGCTCTGTATAATGTAAAAATAAGATTACAGCTGCTCCCTAGCAATTTACAGATGCCTTCATTCTTGAAATTCATGACAACACAAAGGAAACAAAAAAAATCACCCAAATAGTGTACTGTAGCTGTTGCTTTTCAGAATCACTTGCCTGATTGCTGGCTCTTGTAAAGGTCTGGGATGACAAGTGACAGGGCAGCTGATGTGTTGAAAACCATGACATATCATCGCAGTGATGTGCACATTAGGAAAAGATTATCAAAGCTGGTTCATTCTTAAGGAAAACACAGCCTGAATTCTGCAAGATGCTGGGAACACTTACACCTCAGTTAACATTAGAGAGAGTTTAGGTAGTGCCAAAGTCAATTGGCTCACTTAGGTGCCCAGTCAAAGGAAAGCAGATAATCAGGCATACTTTGTAAGAATCATCAGCCACTTTTGACTCTTGATAATTAACAGAATAGTCAAGAAGACTTTCAAATTACGAAGTCATTTTTGTAATTGTTACTTTGTATTTAAACCTTCATAAAACAGTTCAGCTTTGTACCTCTGCTACTGCACAAACATCAAAAGCAGATATAAAATCCTCTTTTGTTAAGGTAAATGTATTGTAAGGCACTCAATTTTGCTTCTTATTGATAGCAATACAGTATTAAATAACATGATTTACTGGTTTCACATAAGTTTTAGCTCAGGCTTTTAGCTTAGACTGGGTAAAAATCCCAAAATCCGAATTCATGCCCAAAAGAAATAGATCTTACTTGTAACAGAAGAACATTAGGAAGAAAGTGTTTCACATTTCTTCTGCACTTCTGGCGTATTTGGAGATATGCACTTATGTAATTTCTCAAACAAGCTCATTCATAGGAAATTTTGTCCTGTCTTAGCTGCTCTTAGTGCAATTCAACACCTATTCCCTCTCTCCCCTGAAGTAATTTTAAATCTCAGGGAACTGTAAGAGGTTTTTTTGGTATTTTACTAAGCACAGGACTCTGAAACTGATTAGCTCTAAAGTTCACCTTTTTGTTGGGTTTGATGTGTGGGGGCCTTTTTAAGGAAAATGTTTAATTTGCTCTCAGCTTCCATGAAAATCATCTGAACACAGGCACAAACAGGACAGAATTTATTATTGTTAAAGCCAGTGGAAAATTATAAATTAATAAATATTTGATAAAAAGTTATCCAGATCATCAAATAGTAATTAAATCTATGGTAATATTAGGCCATCTCTTCCCTTAAGCTTGTGCAAGCTTTGTTAATGCAGCCACCTATTCTTAGTAACTTACACCTGGTCTCATCTCCTGGAAGAAGGAACACTTCAAAATGCCAGTTTATTGTTACAGGAGCAGAGGGAAAGTAGCATCTGCAAGTAACAAATGAGGCTCCCTGTGTTCTGACACTCTCTTAATTTACTTCTGGATTACAAAGAAAACTTGCAGATATGCCTCCAAATTTCCCAGCCTCCATTTTTGAAAGTGACTTAACTTTCCTGACATTTTAACATTGGTCAGCAATGTGTAAACTCAACAGAATTTAGATTGGAGAATTTTATTTTTAATGCCTGCAGATTTGGTATTTGTCTGCATGCAGAAAATAGCAAGGCAGTGGTATATCCCAAATATTTATAAATACTGTATGTATTGCTGAAAAAACTTGTTCATGATTTTGGGGCCTTTTAATCAGGCTAACTCATACATTATTTTAATTCTGGTAAGTGGACTCTGATTCCTCAATAGATATGTGAAATCACCATGTTCTACTGTACGAATCCCTTCATAATTCCATTTTAAAAGTAATCCTGACCTCACTTCCCTTCACCACACCCCATTCAGACAGAAGACTGGTGTCCTCACCTTAGGGATGAGGCAAAAGACACAAATATGAATAGTGTACAATAGCCTATTTATGCTTAGTAAGAATTCAAGTCTCTCAGAGCCTGGCTTCATATACTCCCACTTAGCCAAACTTTCTGATAACTATCTATTTTATTAGACATTACTAAGGCATTTAAAAAAAATAAAATAGTATTTCTTCCTTGTTTGCCAATTTTTCTTCTTGTTTCCCTTAGAAAAACAACATAGCAGAACTGCATTTTTGTGGAAAACTACAGTTGTAGACTACCAGTATCTTTTGTAAAAATGACCTGAACTCAAGGAATGTTCAGCAAATATAAAACTGGTGACCCAATGAGTAACCAATGGTACACAATGACAAGTGCTTCAACAAGTTCAAATCAGTCGATTTGTTTAATATTTTATTTCAATATTATACTAATATTTACTTTTACTTGCTACATATAGGTAAAAGTTCTCTATGTTCCAAAAAAAGTTGCTCAGTAGTTTGTTTTATTGAGACAAACAAAGACAAAAGGAGAAAAGAAAGAATTTAATACATTTCTGATTTCTGAGATCAGTCGTAGGGAACCTCACTGATGGGCACAATTTGAATGAATATAAAAGTTTCCTTAACTCCCATATTCAACTCATTTAAACACTTGCTTTCCTTTCTTAGAGCACTGGAGAGTACGCCCAGGACACACTGGAAACAGCTTTACATTTACACCAGTTGTGCCTACAAGTGTTGTGGTGTTCGTTACATTTTCCATTTTCAGGGGTGAAGAAGGATGGAGACTGCACACTAACACATTATTGTTTTATATGTCAGAAGTCTTAAAGCCCAGTGTCAAAATAGCGATAAACTCCTCAGAATCCATGGCAATCAAAACAGTCAAAAGAAAATCAGACTTACAAAGTTCACAGACAAGACCTCCAAAGAAATGTAAGCCAAATGTATTTATTTGGGTTGTTATTATTAAACTATCTTTTAAAAAAAACAATCTAGTTCACACATTTCTCTTTATATTTTTCTTCATCATAAACTCTCCATTACTTCAGCCTTAACAAGGGTGAATGTAGCATATTTTGGAATGTGCCCATACATCTCCTAGGTCCATCTGGTAGCTCGTAAGAGAAGAGCATGAGGTACAAAATTCTTTGCTTTTGGCTAAACCATATACAAACTGAACCCAACTTGATACACAGAGTCTTTAAAAATAAATAAATAAATTATAAAGCTGGTAAAAAATAAATGGATATTTCAAATCTATGGATCTGTTTAATGTCCTCCATAGTTTCAAATCCCTATAAAGCCTTGCTAATTCATCCCACTTACTTTATAATTGTAAAGAAAGAGCCCCATAAATATCATGCCCATCATCGAGAAAATAATAACAAAGATGGTTACTGCTAAGTTGCCTGTCAAACCCCGTTTTTAAGCAGGAATTGCAGGCCCTTTGATAGTAGGGAAAAACCATCCAGATACAAATTTTACATGAAGTTCAAGTAAGTTGCGAAAGTCTCCCTCTGCACAGATCTCTATGCAGATAATGAAGAGAGCAAGGCAACAATTAATTATATGACAGCTTCTAGGTTAGGGTTAGAATATAACATTAACTTAGCTAAAATCTGTAGAGTCCAACAACAGAAAGTTACTCTGGGTTACAATTTCTTCTAGCAGAAGGAAGTTTTCCTGAACATCCTTGCTCCAGGGCAGTTTTCAAACCAGAGACCAGTCTCTCTTAAAAGTCACTCTTCTCAGTTAAACTGGAGGAACTGATCCAAGACCTGGAAAGCTAAAAGCGTGGCCTGGGAAGCTGCTGCCAATGTCAGTGCTTCAGCAGACTCACACCATCTGTGCATTAGGCACACAGACCTCACACTGAGCAATGGATGAAATGTGCTCCTGCAGAACCTCAGCTGAGTTGTTCAGTAAGGAAGAGCTAATTATTATAAAACATTCAAAAGATAAAATAAATAAAAATCTAACAGTTGCTGCTGGATTCATTTTTTGGAATGGAACTCATCACCACATATCATATACCCACACATAGATATCTTTTTGTTTTGGAGGAAGAAATAGTATTTCTATCTCAGTATGAATATCGTTTAAAGGCCAAGTCAGTCTATGTGGATTCACTCTACAGCTCCTGGGACTGTAATAACAGCATGCCTTATGAACATCATGCATGGATTGTTTTTGCAGCGATGTATCAAAAAGGAAACAGATTCAGAGAGTAGAGTTCTCAGGAGCTGCCTCTCTATGCTTCTTTGTTCAATTATGCCATTGCTTGAAAAGGTTACACAGCACAAGATGGCATTTTTTTGCCATAACAGCCACAGTGAAGCTTCAGTGTTTGTTACATCAAAGCTTTTAACACAGCCCAACATTTTTTAATGCAGTGTTTCTATAAAAGAGGATTCTCTTCAATCAGTTTAGAACAGACAAGCTCGTACAGTGCCATAAGGCATGTTCTCAACTCTGAGGTCTTCCTTTCTGGGTACTGCAGGGTTCCCTTCCTTCTCCCTCCTCCCCCTAGAGGTATTTTCAGAGCTGCAATTCAGAAGCATACTCGTAGTTTATTAGATTAAAAGAGCTGTCAATTAGCTTAGTCATGAGTCTTTGCTCTGAAACATCTATGTAAAAATGGAAGTTGAGCATGCTTTCATCAAAATGGTACTATGTATTTACCTAATTCTCTAGTTCTTTAGGCTTTTTAACTCTTTCTTTATGCTGAGGCATCTGGGTTTAGGTAAAGAATGGACTTTGAACTTTGTCTATTTTTTTATCTTTTCAAAGACAAAACATCTACTAAGAAATGAAGCTAGTGAGATCAGACACAGCCTTAATACTTATTTTGCTACGTGGATTTTAAATTTTTTTTAAGCTGCTATTACTTCTTATTTCTTTCTCTATTTGCTCTGTAAAATCATGAATCATTCACACCAGAGCAGCTTCGTAATGTCTGATTACATACGGTTCATGAGTAAGATAAAGTTACATGAACCTTTTTAAGTTGGAATAACAATTGCATGACTATTTTGTTGGTTTTGATTGGGTTTTTTTCTTTTTAAACACCATGTTTATAACACTAAGGGGAATATATTAAGCAGTGCACTGCTGAGACATAGTTAAAGAAGCACATTGGACAACTTGTACCTCTTTATCGAAGATTTTCCTGTGTATCCTGTTTTTCTGCTTTCAAGTCTCAAGTTGTATACACATAAAACACCTCTTTATAAATATTCTCCCTTCTCTTCTAGGAAAAAAATTAATTTAAATCACAGAAAGGACTCAACAGTACCCTCTTCAGCTGGGCAACTACAGCAGCAGTAAGGTCAAGATATAGCTTGTTTCTTGTGTAAAAATCTGCCTGTTTTATTTTGTTAGGTTTTTTAAAGTACTTTTTACCTGCTGAACTTGTAAATTAAGTGTTGTTAGGTATGATCCTTTGCACATGTAAATTAGTGTAACCCACTGCTGTCAGTGGAGCTCTGCCAGTTTTCAACCAGCTGAGTATTTTGGCATCTTGAATCCTGTCTTCCTGCCTTGTTGTAGCAATCTTTGCATTACTGTAATGAGGGTATTACATTGGTATTAAATCCAAGTTGGAGTTCTCCCAGATCTCACCTAAACTCCTAGTAATGTCCAAAAAAGCGGGACTGCAAAATGTGCTTTAAAACTATTTTTGGAAGACTATTTTGAGACCATTCCCAGAAAGTATAAGTAAGACTTGAAGGACACAAGGAGTAACTACACAATCATGGAAATTGTACTTAGAAGTTACTAGCAATAGTGTCAATTCATATTGCCAAAATAGTAATTTACCACAACTAATCCAGAGGAAGAATGACCTGGAGCTAAAGTTCAAAATGGAAACACAAAAATCAAAGCTCAGTTTTTGGCTGGATCAGGATTCTTTCTGTATAGCAAATATCAATAAGTGAGTACATCTGTAAATTAAAGATCGTGTCTCCTTTGCACACCGCAATAACTCCCAGCTCTCACTTTCCATCTCCTACACATCTCCATTTTGTCTGTTTCTTCTACTGTAGTTATACTGTTTACCTGGTTAAGGCTATGGGTAAGTGTAGCCTCATCTGAATAAATTTAATTTAATAGCATTCCAAGCTTTCTTTCACAAATTTTCTTACTACAGGCTGTCATCACTGCTAACAAAAGAAAAGGTGTGTGAAATGTCCATCAGCATAAGCACATTCATATTTTGAGACAGAATCATCACTGAGGTAATTTACTAAAACAAGTCAAAAATACTTTCTCTTTTTAGGAATATTCATTAATTAATTATTGTGCATCCTTGCTATACAGATATTTTAAGTTGTAATTAATGAGACCTGCAATGGCTCTATTATATATGTAAAAGCAAGGGAAAGAGTGGTTAGTCACTAGGACAAGACTGTGATTCCAAGTCTCTGAAAGAAACTTGTCAATAGTCAAAGAAAAGGGAATTCTCTGCTGACAAAATTCCTCTCCTTAAACATGATCCCATGAAATTTAGTACATGTTGAATGCAAACACCTGAAATAGAAAACTTTCTCCATTGGTTATCTATGTCCACACAGATATGCAGAATAAATGAGACTTTTACGTAAGTACCGATCTCAACAGGACAGCTATTCACATCCCTCACTTTAGTCTAACATCTGGATTTTAGCTTTATATTTCTTTGCAAACAGATATTACACTCCAAGTTTTACATTCTCTCTGGTCAAAAGCTCTTCCAATCTAAAATAAAATTGATTGAGAATTCAGGCAATGCTCCTTTCCATCCCTATCTTGGTCAGAAAAAAAGTAAAATTTAACAGTTCTCCAGAAGACACCATTGTGTAGTCTAATTCCCTTCAGTTCAAAGACCCCTAGACATTTAATACACATACAAGCACAATTAGCACTGATGAACCCTGATATACTTTCAGCAAGTTATAAACTTGTTGCAGCATAAAACTTGCACAGCACAGTAGTTAATTGAAAAAGCTCTGGTTTATGAAGACTGAATTCACTCCAGTTGAAAATGTATTAATTGTGCTACTTGGAAAGTTATCTCGGTCACCTTAGAGATCTTCATAGAAGACTTTATTGAATAAAGCAGACACAGATTGTAACTTCAGCTGAATCAGCAGGAATTCTTTCCTTGAGTACAGGGAGAGGTTGACCACGCTGAGAAATGGTTATTAACTGTTATACATTCTTGCCAAGAGCTTTAACCTCACACTTCACCAAATTTTTTTCCTAGAACAAGGAAAGACATTTCTCCTACCAAAAGTCCATGTTATTATTACAGCTATTGACAGAAAGTCAAGTTTACTATCCCATAATAGGCACGATCTGCTCCTTCTTTTTGCATTAATCATTCCGCTTTTGAGGTGGGGCAGAAAACCCAAATAAATGTATTTCTTTCTTCAAGTTTACGTGAAGACTACAGCCTTGGTCTAAACAATTCTATTTAGTGTTGAAAGAAGAAATAAGCCAGAATAAAAGCTGAAAATTCAGTCTGACTGTATTTTTAGAGCTTGAGCAACTGAAGGCAAGTTCTGTGAATAAAAAGTGACAAGCATGCACACATGCTGTTTTTCATGTCTTGTAGTCTCCATTTTTCCAAGATTGTGGTTTGTTTCAGAAGAGATCTGACTAATAAGCAGTGAGCAAAAAAAATAAGGATGTTATTTAAAAATGGGAAAGTGACAATAGTCTGCAAATAAGAGGAAAGTGGGAGAGTAAATGGCTTACACCTTGCAGGGCTTTGCATTCTCCCTTGCAGGCAACAGAACTAATTTAAAACCCTGTGGCTAGAGAAATACACCATGAAACTTAGGTCAAAGAGATACCTTTGATATAGAGAAAAATTTTACATGGAAACATCTCTCTTTCACGCTTTTAATCCTAGGATTACAAGCACATATTAATGACCTTGTGGATATCTTCTGAGATAACGTTATTTGCTTGAAGTCTATTATAAATTCTGTCTTTCAAAAAGAAACTTACCTTACATGAGCATTCACATACTCATGTTTTTGGTTTTTTATTCACATGAACGTCACTATGGTAAAGCTGGTAGCACTCGAGATTATTAGGTGTGGCCAGCACCCTTCATTATAAGACTGTTTTAGCAGTTTGCAAATTTGTCGAATATTAACTATATAAAATAACATTTTCCTTACAGAAAAAAAAGAGTGACAGCATCAATCTCTTGGCTTTTCATTATCTGTTTTACTACATGGTCTCTGCATGGAAATGCCTGGAAAAATGGTTGACATATTAACTCATAGTTTTGCTCAAGTTAGCAATCCTCTGTAAATCATTTTCCTATTGCTCCTGCATTGTAGATTAAAACCTCAACACCTGTATTCAAGGATACATTTTAGTCTTTGGTGTGTAAAGACTTTTATCCTGAAAAGCACCTGCAGATCATTGCAGACATTTTATCAGTTAAGTCCCTGAGAACCACACCTGAGAGGTGTGTTCCAAGCCAGAGAGCATCACTCCTAGAGAATGTCCCACCACTTCTGCAGTTAAAGATCAGACTTGCTGATCACACCTGATTTTTCTGTGTGCCTCTTAATGGTTTTGAAACAGAGCTACTATACATTTCATGGATCATTTGGGGAGACCATGACTTTTCAAAACCAAATCTCAAGGCTTCATGTTCATTTCTCCAGCACCAGGGGATTTTTTTGGCTAGCAGTAACTTATTTTCTTGATATAACAGCAATATTTCCCTTCATTACACAGTCTCACATCAAGTCAGAGATCCATCAGTTCACAGAAGGAGCCATCGCACTTCTGCAGGGATAGGGAGAGGGAAATGTATGATCAGATGATTGCATACTGGATCATGGTGTGTACACACAAAGTTATACAGGCAGTGTAATCCTGGCATCTTCTGAATTGTGACTTCATTTTTCTGCAATGTCAGATGTGTTGTTACATTCTATGAATAGAACATAGTATAAAAAAACCTATTAAATGAAAGATTTGCACATTCTTGCATAAAACAAATTGTGTTAAATTCAAACAGCTGAATAAAAGTAGTTTCCACTTTCAGGTACATTTCTGCTAACCAAAAGCTGCCTCATTTCAGCAAATACGTATCAGAAAAATCAGCTGTCTTGTTAATAAGAAAGCAGAATTCTCCACTGCTGTGAATGGTTGCTTCCTGGATACTGTTATTTGACAAACACAGAACATAAAAGCGCTTGCCTCAGGTGGAAGTGTTGCAACAATGGCAAGCCTTATGTCTAATACTGCAAAGCTGATTAAATATTGTCCATGAGCAAGTGCTGCAACATTAAGAGTGAATTGATGGATGTCATTATTCATTTCTCTTTCAGTTAAGCACTGCAGAGTTTAATTCCCCAAAATCATTTTACTGTGTTTGGATGAAATGATCATAATGCCTAGTTGATGCAGGCCTTTCACTTCACTTTCTAGTTACTGTGGTCTAAGGTGTGTCTTCTTACCTTAGCAAGCTCATCTACTCCACTTGCAGTTCGTGCCAGTGTTACGAGATCTTCTTGCATCTTATCTACCCATGATTTTATCCTACAGAAATCAAAAAGAGAGACATTCAATGACATCACTAGTAAGTGGAAACTGCATGCAATTATATAGCACACGGGAAGGGAAAAAAGTCAGAACATGTTGATAAAATTGAATACAAAACATAAAAGACTTGTCTTTAAGTTGGTTTTTTTTTTTCAATAGAGCCTCTATCCTGAATCATCTGGTACAGTTTTCTGCAGTGGCCACCACATCAAGCCAGCTGTAAACCTGCACGCCACGGTATCTATGTAGCCAAGCTGTAGCAAAGATCTCGACAACAGAGCTGCCACGACAACCAGCCTGACCTGCATCTCATCCCAGCAACATGTCTCCTGAGGGCCTCGAGGTCCCTCTCCCAGTACAATCAGGGAAAAACAGCAATTGGGAGCAGGTTTACAAACCAGACTAAACTTTATGGCCTCTAGCGCCTCTCCAGACATTTCAAGGAAGCCTCAACAGGACAGGACATAGCAGGCAGAAGCTGTTTTGTAAAGATGCTTCTGCTCCTGGCTGCTTCCATCAGGGAACAGGATATTTGCTACTGTGCCTGCTCTGCTCCTTGTGCCTAGCAAACCTGAATCCCTGGAAAAGCATTGGATCCAACAGTTTCTACGTCATGACACCTTCTGTAGCAGGAAAGGAGCTATGGTACAAGTTTATTCCAGTAAGGCCCATGTCCAGAAGAAGGTTTCCTAGCCAGAAAATTTGATTTCCAACTCATCTCCTTCATTTTCACTTGGAAGAAATAAATATATTTATCCTAGCCATTTCCCAGCCTTAATCTGATACTCAAGGGATAACTGTTTAGATTATTCACTAATAAACACAGGAAAAAAGAGAGATTCCATTTTTGCTTCAATATGGAAGAGTAAGAAAGAAGATGGAAGACTGATTTTACTCCTTTTTTCCATGCAATTAACACATCTGTTAATCCACAACCAATATCTTTAAAGAGCACAATCTCTATTATGGAGTTGCAAGTTCACTACTTTTTAAAATGATCCTTCCTCATGCTTCCTTCATGCATGAAAATTACATTTTCATTGACAATAGCAACTGATTCCATCACTGCTTTAAGGCTCCCAAACCTCCCCTTATATACCCTGCCTTCCAAAATACTGAAAGAAAATAAAAAAGCATAAAATAAATAATTGAACACATTGAGATTTTTTTATGATCCATTTCAGTTATAAAAATTGTGGGTGTTATTTCTAAGAGCTGAGTCAATAGAAAAAATCAGGGAGGAGGATTGATTTTTAAATTGACTTTTTCTATTTCCCACTGATTGTATTTTTACTGGACATATTCCTCTCTGTCCTAAAAGGAAAGC
Source organism: Serilophus lunatus (assembly GCA_013399895.1). Lineage (NCBI taxonomy): Eukaryota > Metazoa > Chordata > Aves > Passeriformes > Eurylaimidae > Serilophus > Serilophus lunatus. The sequence continues at coordinate 380,171 of VXBA01001184.1, forward strand.
AGAATGATGAAAACATATATTAGTTATCTAGTTAGCTAGTTAGTTAAATTTACGATTAGTACTATTAATTGCAAATAAAATATGGATCATTTTTCTCTTTAACTTTCAAAAATACTGATTTTTCAATAAACACTTGTTATATATTGTCTGGAACTCCTGGCTACACACAATTGACCCACACCTCTTCCCTTTTGGAGTTAGTCACCAAGACTAGCTTTTGGATTTTTTGAGGCTTTAGTTTTACTTTGTGATTGAGCTAGGCTTCTGTTTCAGTCAGTGAAAAAAGGCACCTCCAGAGCTGACCCACTGCATCCTCAGGCAGCTTTTGCCTCTAGTGAAGCCCTAAACACCTTTGATTTCTAGTTGAGGTTATCCAAGTTGACTTTTAGGCAACTAAGGACAGACAATATCAATTTCTAAACTGGAATAGGAAGAAGTCCACCTTCTTCCTAACTTCATGGCAATTTCCCTCCCCATCAGTAACTAAAATGTAAATAACAATGCTTCTTCCGGTACTGATTGTATATTTAACTTAAAGATTATTTTCTTGCAAATTCATCTTAGCCTGTTAGGCATTTTGTAGTGAAAACTGGGGTTTTTGTTTTTGTTCTTGTTTTCCTGTATACCAGGGTCCAACATCATCATAGAATTAAAGGTCAGTGAGCGAGGACATCTTCAACCAGCTCAAGCTGCTCAGAGGGCAAAAAGTAGTAATTTCAGAAGGGTTATGCTAGATTACTATCAAAAGTAAAAATGATAAAATGACATTTTACAACTCTGGGGAAGCTCAGTATAATTCCTCTTGCCTTCCAACACAAATTTAAATATCATTAGTATTATTTATAAAGTCTAATGCCAGTATTTCTGCATCTCAATTTCCTACCTTGTCAACAGAAAAAATATACATTTGAGAAATCTCATGCTCCTCATAGTCTGTTTTTCAGAAACAGACACACTCACATTCTATAACTTTCACAGGAAAATGACACAGAGTGCAAAAAATAAAACTCCTTTAATTTTTTTTCTCCTACATTATCTCATTGTATTTGTTGGTTGGTTTGTTTGTTTAAATGGGAGTCTTTAAAAAAAAAATTAAGTAAGAGCCTTTAGGCACTGAAATGCTTGTCTGGTGCTCCTTTTAACTGAAGCCTGCAGTGCAATATCTGTCTGACAGCTGCTCATGGTCAGAGTTTATTTAACAATTGGAAAGCTGTCACAGCAAACGTGAGCTCCCATGACTTAAAGAAGCAGCAGTCATTTTTTTTCTGCAAAGGGCACCAACAAAAAGCCTATACAAAAGGTTAGTTTGTTCCTATCACTATTAGTTTGGCAAGAACACTGCAACGGATGTTCCACTGAAAGGTGATTATGTTCTGCAGGACAATTGATTTTAACCCCCTTCTCCCATACGCAGGTTGTCCCTGTATGAAGCACTGACTAGACAAAAGGACATGCCTTCCCACAGCAACTTCAAAGTCATCTGAATGATGAAGGGAACTATCTGATTAAAGACAGACAAACACGGGTCATTTACTGGGGAAATAGAAGGTATAACCCTGCTGCTGTCACCTGTGCTGTGGTCAGATTGATGAAGAAATAGCCAAACACTACAGAGCCATCTATCCACATTACATTACTACCCAATCTAGCATGACAGCTGTTTTCACAGCACAAAAAACATTTATTTCTTTTTCTAATTTTCTTCCTTTTTATGATTTTTCTCATTTTTTAAACAAAGACAATTATATTACCTGAAGTCAAAGGATTTTCACAGGTACACCCATAGTCACACTCCAAGTAGAACTCAACATAGCAGGTGCTAGACCAAGAAATCTTCCTTTTACCTTCATTAAAACCTATTTTTGTATTAAACCTGTATAACAAATTGTACCTGCAGAACAGAGCACTGCTAAATTACAGGTAAAAGAAAACAAGATACCTAGATGAGGCATAATCTGGCTATAACCTTTTTTTGCTGCAGAAACTGAAGCAATATTTTTTTGCTGACTTCAAGGAAAGTAGATTCATGTAATGATATGCCATAGCTCTGCAGACCACTCAAACTAATTTAAGGTCCATTAGCTGACTTCTGCTTAGATAATGTCTTATAAAGAGACAGGCGTAGACCTTAACTCTGCCAATTGAAGTCACTTAGTATCTTGCAGATCCACATCCAGTTCTCTTAAATTACATTCTGCTCAAGTTTCCGAATAGTTATTGCATGCAAAAATAGCAACAACTGAAGTAATGAAAGCTGTAAGCAGTGAGAGAAAGAAATGTTTTCAAAATAGGTAAATGTTTCTTTGATTATCAAACAGGAAAAAAATTGCTCCTAATTCAATGAAAAGTGGTGTCTGGAAAATGAAGATAAATGAGATTAGGCTCAGAAAATGAGAAAGTAAGCCTTACTATATCTTTTCAAGGTAACCTCACTTTATTTTCTTGCTCAAAAAAAAACACAACAACCTTCACTTTCAGGTTCAGATTTTACAAGATTTTCTGTCAGTGAAAGAGGAGGAAAAGGCTACAAAATTATCATAACAGCAGGATTCCCAACCACTCTTTGTGCCTCTTACGCAACACCAAAGGGCAAACAGAATTCCTTATTGTAATTTATAGAAGGCATGCAAAAGAAGAACATACATTACAATGGAATTACTAAGCTTCTACACAGAAATTACCCATGTTCTTGCATTACACCTTTCACTGCACAACTAGTGATTTTTAATAGCATGATATATTTTGATGACCTATAAGCTGACAGTACTCATATTTCAGGTATGGGGATGGATGGATAGATTTATAGAGAACTAGCCTTTGGAAGGTGTAACAAAGGCAGGTTTTCTGAAATAGTGAAGAAATTGTTATAATGGGTCAAAATCTCACTGATTTTGAAACAGAGAAAAGAGAGAGTTGGATATGGGGAGATTAATGCAAATACCACTAAAATCCCATGGTTATCAGATCAAGCTCTTGAATCTCCACTGTCTTCATAGCCAGAAAATTAATAAAATATGGTTATATAATTTAGATGTGATACTAAAAAAAAATGAAGGCAAAGTAATCTGTATAAGCTTTTGTGAATTTTCCAGATCTTACTACAGTATTTGTAACAGTCCAATTAGATGCCACAGAATGGAAGAGATTTAATTTCATCATGCTCACCTCATTCTATGACTTCTATGTTTATGAACCCCTCAGGATCATGTACAGCCCTCCAACACTCCTTTTCCTGTTCTTTGGAAATTTGCTAAAGCACTATGTACGACAGCTTACAATTATACTATAAATATTATAAATAGTAAACAGCAATTTTAAAGTTAAGGATTGAGAAATTTAAGTGAAAAGGGGGGTATGCTGCAGGTGTTGGAGAGCCCCCTTTATTCCAATGCAATAATGATACAGGCAGGTATATCCAGTACCAGCTATATGTTAAAAAATGTAACATACGATTTTGTATAAATTGTTGGAAGAACTTTTGTGTAATAAAAGCAAAGCAAAGATTAATTCATGATATTTAGCTGCATTGAGTAAGGAAAACAGGAAAGCTATGCCACCTCTGTACGTACAAATGGATGCAAAAAATGCTCCTTCTGCTGCATAGGCAAAGATATTTCCTCTGTTGGCAAGAAGAAATAAAAATACTACTTTTTTCTTTGCCCTCTTTGACTATCTTATCTTCCCAAATGTGACAAGCTGCTGGCCATGTAGTTTTCAAGGACTTTCCATATACAGGAGAGACCCAATAGTCAAGGCCAGATGGACTCTCTTGTTTTTTCCTGCTTTCAAGCCATAAAATCTTTGCTTGGAATAGTTGTTTCACATTTCTCAAATGGAAATATCTTCAGAATATGCTAGATTTTTAGTAGCAGATCTCTGTGTTCATACTTGGAAGTTTTAAGCTCTTACTTCATATGGTTAGGCCATACAGTAGCTGTAACAGTTTTCCATCTTTTTCTCCCAAACACTCCTCCATATAAACAAGGTTCCTCTCCATCACGGCTTTCACAGAAAAAGCTTACAGGAGCACTTGTTAATGGCTGCTCTACCAACTGCACTTTTAAGGACTCCCCTGTACAACAGAGAAATCAGGAACTAGGAATCCAGAGTTGCAGCACTGATATAGACAGAAGGAGAAGGAACGGCCCTGTGATTTGGCCAGCAGCTCAAGAGATCTAAGTTCCACCAATGACTTCCATGACAAAGCCAGTGGCAAGACAAGTGCACATGGCAAGTGAAGGGACAATCCATCATGTATCCATTTCACTCTATATCCTAACATACAGTCTGCTTCCTAATACTGAATCCCAGTGGCAGGATTCAGGATGGAAACAGTCAACTGCAAATGGCACCATGAGCTGCTCAGTGTTTGCCTCAGCATCCAGAAAAGAACAAACATTTCTCCTTCCTCACCCAGAACTGCTAGCCCAAACTAACTTACTCACTCCAACATCTCTTTAGTAGCCCTGGAGCACATCTTGAATGGTTGTTTTCCTCTCATCTTCCAACAAAACCTTGCCTAAGTACCTCCATCAGAAGACTTTACACGTAGATCTGGGAACAGCACCCTCTGACCCAGAGGCCAGGCCCTCTCACTGCTGCTTACTCCCATTGAATTAACCTCTCCTAGAAATTTCAACTCTTTTATCTGTAACTGCACTTTAACAAATGTGTTGCAGATTCTTCAAAGGATGTTAAACAGAAGTGACTAGGTAATTCCTTAAATATCGTGTCCACTTTCAAAAGCCAGGATCGGAGCATGGTATTTTATCAGCTTATTCAGTATGAACCCCGTGCCTGACAGGTGTTTAGCTACACATGTTTATAATTACAGCTTTTGCTTTTCAAATATTTCCTTTTACTTTGCCAAAAGTGTTCGTTTGGAGTCTAAGGCTCCCTAGCAAATAACATGAAAAATATCCTTTCATGAAAATTACTGTTGCACAAAATGTAATTTAATAATTTAAACTCAATCTTCAATGTAAGCCTGTCATAGCCGCAAAATTGCTATATACTGTAAAAAGGACTCCTTAAAAATGATTATGTTTTAATTATCAAAGATTATACTGCTAAAACAGTTCAACAGAGCAGACATAACAAATTTTCAGCTCAAATAACTGCCAGTAGTGCTCAGATGTGTTTCATTAAAGGCTTTTACAATCAGATATATATCCAGTATCATTTATTGCTTAGCATTGAAAAAGCAAACTTTCCAAATCTAGTTACTATTTTTGTGACTAAGAAAATTAAACTCAGAACAAAGAATCCCTAATTTGTTTATAATCTGCACTAGATTAAAATCAATCACTGTGTTTTCAATTGCAATAGCCTAATTACACTACCAAGGATATAGATCTCATGGAGGAAGAGGCACTGCACAGATTTGGGTATATTTGCACTCACCAGAGATCCCCTAAAACAGCAGGTAAAATGCTTCTCATCTTCACTTTTACCCCTAATAACTAGTGATTAAAGTGTGTTGAACTGCAATATGGACCCAAGGTCATTTATCCACTAAAAACACAGATACTCCACTATAATCAAACATTCATTGTGGTAAAAAGGAGACTGAAACTGAACCTCACATACACTGCTGCAGTTATTCCAGCAGTGTAACAATGGAACCTGGACTGGAAGCCGGTCCTTATGCAAAGCAAGATGTAAATGCTGCTATTTTTTGATGGTTCTATATTATATGGTAAATCTGTTAATAACACAATGCCTTTGGAGAATATAAAAGCATGTCTTAAAAAATGATAGAAAAATAAACCTCAGTCTAATCAAAGTTTACAAAGTGCTTAACAGCACATTTTGCTAAGGCATTTCAGGCAAAAGATGATTTTATCAGTTGTGTTTAACATATCACACTCATACTTTAAGCATAATTTATATTGAAATTACTTCTTCCCCACACTAATAAGCATTACATTTTAATCTCACAGAAAATATAAGGAAATTAAAATATCACACATTGGATACCGGTAAAGAAGAGATTAAAGGAAAAAAAAGAAGTTTCACAGACACCAGAAATATATTCATATTCACATATGTGCACCAATTCAACTGAGTGGGAATTATATCTAAGCCACGTAACTTGTGCCCTTACAAGTTGCAGCAACTTATTTTTATGTATCTAGAATGCAGAAGCTGCACATATGGACTAGACTTGTCAGCTCTTCATACTGAATAAATTGCATGGGCCACCACAATAAGAGACATGCATTTATCTCCTTAAAGCACGCAATTAGTTCAATCTACTGTTATGGTTTCAGTCATGCAGCACTGAATGTACTTATAGGAATATCAAGATAAGTTCTGAGAGAAAGGATTGCATGTTTCCCTCATTTTGTGGTCACCTACACTTTTGAGGAAGTGAACAGCAAAGCTTCCCTTGAACTTCAGCAACAGTTAAAAACATTTTTTGTACAAAGTACTCCAAAGCATATTACTTGAAAGCTGCACATCCAAATTCATGAGCTGTTTCTTTTGCAAATATATTCTTTCTTTCAAAGCCTGACTTCCAACGCGCAAAGCTGTCACCACCCTAATGTGCCACGGCTGCGGCATGTGTAGTAATAGCATTTATAGTAATGAAAAGATATTTTTTTTGAAAGAACTAAATTGACTCCATATTCTGAAAGATAGGCACTATCTGCATTCAGTGCTGCCATTAAAAAAAGAAAAAGTAAAATATCATGACAGAAGATGCAAAGCATAGATTATTGCACAGGCAAAAGACTGACACAGAATATTAAGCTTCTACAGAAATTAACATCAAAATTAGCATAGCCATGTTGTCTTTAAATTATTTCCATTTCACAAAGTTGCATTGAATTACGCAGAGTTTTTGCTAAAGGCGCAGCTGGCGTGTTGTGGTTCCTGGGATGCAGATGCATATTAATGGCTGTTTGAAAAGGATAAGAGTATATGAGGAATAATCAATGCATTCTCTTCTTCCTGTTGAAGAGGTTATCAGTCTGTTATCACACACACTGCAGTTTGCTGTCTTGAAAACAGGTCAGAACTCTAGATCACAGGATCAGGACAAGGTCTGCACAGGCTGGTACCGGAGAACCTTAGACACATTAAAACCATAAATGTTTCTCTAGGGTGTTACACAGACCAGCTGTGTATCAGTTGTGCTAGAATACTGTAAAATTCAGTTTAACTACCCTGTAAAGAACCAACAGCAAACAAAATTTCTGCTTTAGAAAATTAACCTTTAGAAATGGCTAGTGTCAGGCTTCACAGGCCAGTTCAGTCATAAGCAGCTGTGCAGGTCTTGTATTTCTGTTGTAATCCTCCATTTTTGATACAGAGTATTTTTCTTGAATCTGAAGAAACTGGAGATTGAAAGATAGTGTTTAATGTCATTACTGTAGTGATACAAAAGTCTTGGCTTCATTCTTTCTCGTTTCAAGAACTCTTACAGATATCTCACAGATCACTTACATAAACCTTAAACAAATAAGAGTACGTGCTCATGGTGTTTGGGTTTTACTTTTGAAAGGCTGTTTGATGAGACTGCAAGTGTTTGATTCAGAATGCTCTGGCACAGAAATGGTTTCCAACCGCGTATAAGGGGCCAAAGGGCTGTAAGGGTCAGTTCACAGTAAAGCGGAACAAGAATGACACTAAATGTAATTCAGCGCTAAAACAATTCCTTCTCAAAGAGGCTTCGTTCTCCTTTCTCAGGCTGGGGTAAATGCTTGAAGGTCAGGAGGCCACAGTGCTTGTCAGTGCATTCAGTGCACATTAAAAAGACAGGCTATTAAGGAAAGGTCTCTGACATTTACTTGGGAGCCAACCCTCCCCTCTTCCACTTGTCCCCTTCCCTAGTTTCAACGCATTCTCTAATTAAGCATCAGTACAATGCAGTATAATTGATGCAGTAGTCATTACCAGGAATTGCCCATTCTCCTATCAAATCAGAGTGTACAGAAAGGGCTGTGTTTCAAATGGGTGAACTTAATTGCCTGATGGTCCCCAAGAGGGCTGTACAAATAGATCAAGACATCACACACGGACAACTGATCTCAGCTCTGACACAAGCTTTTTGTCACTCCCTCATCCATCTTTGCTTACTAGGGATAATAGTGGTTGAAGTCGACAATGGACAATTTAATAAATAAGAGCATTGGATGTGTTTCAAATGAAGCATCCCAGAATGCAGGATTTAGTGACATTTTGATTAAAGGTCCATACACAACAAAGGGTTTTTATGAGGCAGCTGCTTAAAAGACAATCTATTTGAGCAAAAACAGAGTGGGGTAGCTGGTATCCCTTGGCAATTTACTGTGAAACATTTGTTTGCTTCACAACGACCTGGTTCACAGTCACAACCACTTCCATGGTTGGTCGATTAATCAGTATCTCTAGCAGTCATTAAAGAGAGCAAAGAAAAAAGTCAATTGCTAAAGTAATGCCCTTCTGTGTTATGCAAAGCAGATATATCACAAAACAGCATCCTTTTAATTTTTCCAATACCTTGTTCTCTGTTACCATTTCCCAGTATAAAGCATTGGATTTTTAAGTTACAGAGTTATAAATAGAATTTAATTAAGAAAAGTGTTAATCCAGAGCAGTGGTGTTAGTGGCTTCAGGCTGCCTCTCCCTATGCTGCAATCTGCAAAGAGATGCCTTGGTTCCAGCCTGGGTTATCAGAAGCAACTACAGAATATTTAAAAGGCACGGACAGGAACTATTCAGGCAACAGAAAAAACTAAAAGACAGAGCTTGACAAGCAGAGAAAATGTCAGCTCTGGAGGGTCATGCTGCATTTATTTAGGCCTACCTGGGTGTCAGCAAGTAGAAGGGAGCAATAAATGGCACAGACAGAAAGTGGGAATGAAGGGATAGATCCTATATTACAAAAGCACAAGCTAAAAGACTGAGTTCCTTAATTTATATAAATCACTGTGAATGAGCTCATTTCAACTTTTTTTTTTTTTAATTTTATTTATAAAATGCTACCCTAGGCAGTTTCCAAACTGCTGAGTGCAAAAGCTGTCAATATCATTTGGGAAAGATGGAGTCTTTCAAACTAGGTGCAGTTTCTGTACTTCTCTTCATTGCCATGACTGTAATACAATTTTGCTGCTACAACATACCAGATTTGAAGGACACATTGGATGCCTCAACAGCTCTGAATAATGTCACATTTTCCAGAAGGGGAGGCAAAAACTTTTGTATAACTGTATTCACCATAAAGATAGTTCTGAAACAGCAGAGCCATCCATACCCTTGCCAGACATTCACAAAGTATCACAATCTGTACAGTCAGCTTCTCCATAAGCATATTTTTCATAATTTTGTTTTTCTTTTTGTCTACATCTGAAATGTTAGGCTAGCTATGCCAAAGCTCTTTCTTGCCTGTTCTATTGCACGCATATAAAAATAAAATTTGCAGCATGGTAAGGTGTGTGCCTTCTGGTTATTTCAAAATACTATGTCACACAGAGGTACTTCTCACTAATAGTGCTTGAATACCTTACATGACATGTATATCTCAAACACTTGCAACCAAGCACTAACCTTTTAGGAAATTTTGTCGAAGATTCTAGTTAGATTACAAAGAAATCATGAGTCAGGCCTCAAATTCAAAGCGTTTGAAATGTATTTATGCTTAAATCCAATATTCAAAATATTTTTATTCTACCTTGACCTTAACTGGGCTATTTGAGAGAGCTTACAATGGCCTTTTAAGTATTAGCCCAGCTTCAGGAAGTACTAAACGCAACCAACCCCTTCAACGATTTTGTTGTCTGAAAGTTAAGCAGCAGTTAAGCAGGTTCTTTATGTGCAGACAGAGCGTGTTAATCTGTCATGAACTACGAGCAGTTTGTTTGACTGATACCCTTTTAGTGTTCTGTTACATGATTAAATGTATAGATAGAGGCTATATCCATACTACAACTTTACACAGTGCTTAGAAGTACAGATGACATCTCTGAATGTTTTCCTAGTATAAGATTGAGGTATTTTTTAATGTCTAATGAATCTGTGTACCCAGTCTGCATTATATTAATGACAATCTAAGGGGTATTTGTGTGATCTGCTTTAGATTTTTGCCGTAGGTTTTCTGAATTTCCTCTTTGGAATTTTTTTGCCTCTTACCATGGACTCTGTGGGGAAGTCGAGGGCCTGAACTGGGCTTTCTGATCTGCACCTTAGCAATGTATCATAGGGTAAATATTTAAAAGAGCTTTCGTTAGTGTCTAAATCCCCATGGTTTTGCAAAAAAACCACATTCCTTTGCCCCTCGCAACAAATTCCCTCTCTTAAATTCAAGTCAGAGTTTGAGAATGAACTAGTTTACCACATCCACAACCACTTGATCCATGTGGCTATAGGAGAAGGTAAACAGAGACATCTCACTGGCCCCCATTTGCAGAATTAGCACATCCTTTTTTTTCCTACTAGCAGTCACGATTGCAGAAGGCTATCTGGAAAGCATTTTGAGATCAACTGATGTTTAAAAGGCCCTTAACACACAACAAAGTAGCACAATCAAAATTTTATTCATTTATAGCCCTTTCTAAGCTTGTCACTGAAACATAATCTCTTTTTATTTAGAATAGAGTGCAGTGCTATGTGAGATCTTTTGCCTGCAGTACAACTGATGATACTTTAGATAAGAAGGGACGAGATAGCTTTCAGTCTTACAAAGGTAACAGACCACTAATGAAAGTTTAGAATGTGTGTTTAATATTTCATCAACTTAATACTTTGATTTATGTAGGCTATTGCATGTCCTCAAAGGGAAAGAAAAGAGCACTTTCAGGGAAGAGCATTTGAGGAGAAAAATGTTGACATTTCTACTCAAGCTAAACTCCTAATTGTGTATAAATCTTTTATGGTTCTCTTGTTTTTCTGAATAAATTACTTTCACATTGCAACAACAAAATCAGACATCTCTAAATTATTGTTTCTTATAAAAACTCATCATAAAACATTAGCTTCTCATCATTTCCAGGACAAAAACAGCACTAAGTATCAGACACTGAGAGAAGCATTATTGCACAAACAATATTGGTCTATTGTCATGTTCTTCAACACTGTAGAAATCCTTTATTGAGGCAGCTAATAGCAGTCCTTGATAAAGCAATTGAGGCAAAACAATGGTGTGCCATGAAAAGACCGAAGAAGAACAGAGTAATAGATTTATGTACAAAAGTAATGAAATTCTTAGTGACGGCATTAGATTTGGGTATCTACACCTTAAGTATGTAGTGGTAGTTAAGAACAAAGGTCCGTGTATATAAACTTTAATATTAAAAAACAAAGGTTTTCTCCATACACATTCTCTTTTTGTACTATACAACGACATATTGAAAATACACATCAAAATGTACTGTAAAAGTATCTGATGGTTATCAATTCTCCTATACAAGCAAGGTATTGGCAGCTTGGCTACCATACTCGACAACTTCTAGATACAAAATAATCCAGTAGCGTGTTCTGGACTAGCAAACTGTAAAACTTGCTACTATTCACTGTCATGATAAGATTGCAGTATTTTCTCCACTTCTGATGGAATAGCTTGAAATTGTCTCTTGCTCCACCTAAAATTATATATGCATAGCAAATGAACATTTACCCCTTTGACTGTCGATGTTCAAATGCCAATCCAAAACGTGTGTCAGCACAAAGAGTCACATCATCCTTCGCACAGTCCACTGATAGTAGTCTCAAGGAGGGAAAGTGGGCAGATTGATTTTGTTCCCACTAGAAAAAAGTAAGTGACCTATGAAATGTGAGGCTGACCTTTTATTTGTTACCAGTCATCTGGACAAGTGAAAGGAACCACCCTCTTTGTTATGCTTATTGGACTTTTGTCAACACTACATGCTCCAAATTGGTATTTCCCGAAAGGCTAAACAAATTACAAGTGACCTACCAAATCATAAAGAAAATCATGACAAAACCATGAAAAGAATCACCATTCTTGTCATGGGTTTGTTAGACTTCTGGGCAAGAAAGCGGAAGCAGAAATATCTTAGTCTTGCAAACCTTTAACATCTCCAATCTCCTAGTATTCAGAGTGAAGTAGCAAGTGAAACTATCCACAGCAGCTACTTCTTTCCAGATCCACTCAAATCAGTACTTGCTTGATGCAGTAAAATAGATGTATCTCATGCTGCATTACTTTGCACTACATTTATGCTACTGTAAATTGATTTGGTTCAGCAGCTTCCACATGGCAACACCAGAAGCCAAGTTCCACTATCCCATTGTGGAAAACTGGCCTTAATCAACAAAGAATTTAAAATTTCAAAAGAAATGCCAATGAACAGCTTTGTATGTGGCTATATTTACATGATAAGCCATTATTTATTTCTAAAGCTATCTGACAATGGGTATAACAAGACACTAGCTAGTCTTTTCCAAGCTTGCCTCTCCCAGAAGCACAGAACAACCACACAGGGACAAGCAGCATTTTGATTTCCCAGGTGTCATGTCACCTTCAGGCACTGCAGGCCAGAGAATCTCATGGACTGGTCACAACTGATCTTCCAAAGCTGTGTCTACTCACATCTCCTCTAGGGAAATATTACTCACCTTACACAGTTGTAAAATTTAACATTGGATTTCTCACAGCAGGCTTTTTTTACTCGTGGTACCGTGCCAGGAAGCCTGACAATTGGCAAAGTGTTGAGGTTAGCTGTCTTGTAGCTTGAATCCAAAGAATCTAAACTATGGCTGTTTTATACGCACATTTACAAAGTCATCATATATTAGCTCATGTTTTTTTTCCAATAGTTTTCATCTCCTGCCATATAGATACCATTTAGTTCATTGTTTTAGATATATGCTGAACACTCTCTCAAGTTCCAGTTACTAGCAAATAGTATGAGTTTCATTAGTGTTATATGTTTTCAAATTCCTTTTTAGAGATTTATTGGTCTGCACATCTGCCACAGGTGGTTTGTGTAGACTTCTGTTAGTCCTTTGATAGTCATTTCTCTGACTCTGCACAGCCTATTCGACAGTTGAATTGCTTAATCAGCCTTATATTCAAGTTCCCATTACTTAAGAGACATGCATATTTGAGACTTAGTAATTTTTAGACTCATATAACATTGCTTTAGCCTTAAGCAAACAAAAAATGGATACTATTACAGGTTCCTTTCAGCAAAATTCTGTTAATCCAGTAAAACTCTTACTGCAAATAATAGGAGTCTTTCACTGCACTCATTGAAGCCTATCTAAAGAGAGGAAACAAAAAGGAGTTACCAGTAGGTAATTCAAGAAGTTAATTTATTTTTTAAAAAATAATTTTGAAAAGCTTAAAGCAAACTTACTTTTGTGCTCCAGGAAAACCCAAGCATTTTCACTCTCCATAAAAATGTTTTAAACAAAGTGAAAGCAGGAAGAATAACTGAAATAAATAACTGAAAAACAAAGTTCTCTTTCCATAAAATGGAAACTAGCTATAGAAGATGCTCACCAAATGTCCACTTTTATTGGTTATCTACCGTCACCACAATCACAACTACTTCTGTGCCTCTACATGATCAATTACTTTAATAAAAAGTCACTTTAACTGATGACACACATTAAAATTGCATCACTTAATAAGCAAGCGGCTCAAGGAAAATCACAGCACATCACACCCAAAATGTTCAACATGGTCTTTGGGTTTTAGCAGCAAACAGCCAGAATTCTTTGCACCAGAAGAACTCTTTATCACAGAGTAAAGGCACCCATAAATATGGAGCTATGCATGCTAGAAGCAACTGTACAACAGTAATTGCATCTTCTATTTGAAATTCTTTCGGAGAATTTTATGCGATCCAATTTCAGTACCACAATGAAAAATTAATATTTCAGGAATGGACATGCGAGTGGAACAATGAAGGAATAAAAGACTTCAGGGGATTCGTTTTTTTAATCTTCTTTATTGTGGGCCTGCTCCTCTACAAACAGCAAGTATCTGCTATAAAATAATACATTTCTTCAAATAATACCAATTTCAGAGAAATACAAAGAAGAAGGATGGAAGAAGGAAAGGCTATGAAAACTAGCTGGGTTTTTTCATCACTTTAAAAATGTTCACTGATTACGGTAATGTCAGAATTCTCTCAAGGAAAAGAGCAGATTTAGAAAATGTCCTGAGTAACATCACAGAAATAGAAGCTATATTCATATTTGCAAATATTGTGGCACATCAAAAACAAAACAGTTCTGCTGAGGACCAAATGCCCAAGCCATGTGCACTTGAAGCATTTTACTTTGGACTTCATTATAGTTTGGTCCTGTAGATGGAATGTATGTGAGGCATATCTCTGCATGTGAATCCAGTATGAACATTCCTGATCTGAACTAAAACACCAAACACACCAGAATCTAAACTTGCTGAACTTAGCAAGTTTTGCAATAATATTTGTATTCACTTTCTCACAGTCAAGAGAACTTCCAATACTATTCCTCCTTCATTGGGAAATTTATTTTTTTAAAATTGAGACCACTGCAAAATAGTTTGCAACATAAACATTTGATTTTTCTACTCATTTTATGCCTTTATCTCTCATTTTCGTACTGATGACCTTCACTGCAATCATTCCATCAAACAACAAGTATTTCAAATGGTTTCAGCTACTGGTAAGAAGATCAGGAAGGTTTGTCTCGAGTACCAGAATAGCTGTGTAGCTCTGAAGCACTTGCACGATAGGAGAGGATGAGGGTTCATTGCCTACTTTGCCAATACATTAAGCCCCATCCAAATAATTTTTACAACTTTTATTTGTAATACTTATCAGTCTAAAAGGGAAATTTCATTTACATAGTTATTTATACAGACATCTAAAGCGTTATTATCCTTAGATTCCTTTCTTTTCACATCGTCCTTGAACTGAGAGGCCTAAAACAGGTGCTGTACTCCAGGTGCAGCATCACCACTGCTGACAACACGTGCAAGAGAGATGGAGTTCAGGGGACCAGTGGGACACAGGGTGAGTTTCAAACCAATTCCCAGAGCCACAGCTGTGGTGAAGCGTGTCTGTACAGCCAGTGCACTTGGCCCATTAATTAGAAAAGCATGGCCATGAACTCTGGCACATATGAGGCCCGAGTGCAGATAAACGACTTCCATTAGCCAAAGTGAAACACTGAAACCTAGTCACCTCCACAGCAAAGTTGCTAACTGGTGTAGGAGCATTCCAAGAGAGAATTTTGGCCAGTCCTGAAGATTCCCCCAGAAAACTTCTGTTGTACCTGGACTGATTTGGACCTTTCTGATCAACATTCTTTGAAGTGAATCTGTCCAGATGCTATCCCAGGTGGTTTATGCTGCAGAATTTACTAAATTGTACGTTAATAAGTTATTTTTAAAAATTCAGCAGAAACTGATCCTGCAGGTGAAAGCATGGTCATGTAAGACATCCTCTTGTACATAAATGAGGCAGCTAGAGGATATTTTATGTGTACTCTAAGATAATTTATAGTGCTGGATGATATTTGCACTAAAGTGTTCATGTAAGACAGTGGCCATTGGATATAAGAAGTCAGCAGACAATGCTCATTACAAAATTACAAGATGTTTCTTACAGTTCTTTTTCAAAGGTATTTTAAATGCAATGCAATTAAATTCATAAAAATAATATAATATTTTTAATTTTAATTTTCATAAGGAAAAGAAACTACACAAGAAATTTTATTTTCACAGTAGTTTTAAACGGATCACCTAGTCTGTATATACACACAAATACAACTTTACACAGAAGCCTTTTGCAATAGTTCATGAATATATCAAAGGATTAATTCCAAATACATTTTAACAGTAACAGAAAAATGCAACATTTACACAGCTCAAATTCACAGTTATTCTGGAAGTTGTTTAGAAATAAATATAAGTAGTTAATAGATATCATTCCACTATTTGTCACTCTATTTTTAATAGTTTTTCTGTGCACTGAGAAAAAGTATTTAGCAAATTATTGTCTTTATTTTTTTTTATGTGCATGGACATTGCTCTTAAAAAACCACATGAGCATGTATTGGGGGTGGAAATTCAGACAGACATACTTTTCAATACATCACTTTATCAGAGAATGAGGATCTAGTATTTTTACATTACAATATTAAAAAACTATTTTAATAATTTCCTTTCTTTAACTTAGTCCTTAATCCTGTGAACTGTTCTGTATAAGAAGCCTTGTATGTCTGCATGAAAATCACAAAAGCTAATGAGAAAAAATAACTTGCATCTTCCCACTTGGATTACAGAATTGCTGATGAAAACTACAACTAACAAAGCAAAGAGCAAGTATGGCAGCATCAACTTCTCTGCACTAACTAATAAAAATGGCCAAATTTCTACTCCTTATATCTGCAGTGTATATATTTACTTATCACAGTATCAACAAGGTTGGAAGAGACCTTAAAGATCATCAAGTCCAACCTATAATCTAACAGCCCATCATCTAACTACCTGAAAGGAGGTTGTAGTCAGGCAGGGGTCAATGTCTTCTCTCAGGTAACTGGCAACAGAACAAGAGGACAGTCTCAAGCTCCATCGGGGGAGGTTTAGACTTGATATTAGGAAGAAATTCTTCACACAAAGGGTGACCTGCCATTGGAATGGGCTGCCCAGGGAGATGGTGGAGTCACCGACCCTGAAGGTGTTCAGGAGTAGGCTGGATGAGGCACTTAGTGCCATGGTTTAGATGATGGGCTGTTAGATTATAGGTTGGACTTGATGATATCATGGCGTATTTCTTTCTCATTCCATGCACAATTTCCACTCAAGGCATAAGGAATCCAGTGCAAAGAGCTATGTAGTGAGTACTAGAGACCTACAATGCAGAGTGGAGAATAGACTTTTCTTACTGTTCCATTCTGCATTTTCTTATGCATATACAGATTATTTTGATGAGCAACAATCTCATCTCAGAGCACAGTTTGAGCTTTGATATACCAGCTTAATGGAAGAAAGGGAAGAGCTCTAACACACTTTAAAAGAACTAGCTGTATAAAGGTGTTTGTACACATAAAATTACCTGTGCTATAAAAATCTTGCTAAGGCAATCTCTAATACACTGTTATAAAATTTTTTATTTATATAACATCAGAGTGGTGCTCCAAAAAGCCAGAATAGGTTGCATTGTATTACAGCTAATAAAGCTTTGCCAGAAAGGGAAGAACCTAAACACTATAATTAAATAGGACTATCTTAATTTGCCCCCTGAAAAGAAAAAGTATATCCTATGGCCAGGAGGGTCCCTTAAATCAATGCAGGGACTTTAACTACTATCAGTATCTCCCACGTCTAATCCTGAGGAGAACCCACAGCTGATTTTCATACGAAGAATTTACAAGCATGAAGACCTAATGTCCATGTCAGCAAAGTATTCATAAAAAGGCTGACATCTTACATGATTATCAAATTCAGATAATGAAGCAGATAAAGTTCGGTACAGAAAGGTTGAATGAGGGCCCGAGTATTACACAGAGTTTGAAGATAAGCCAAAGAAATAAATGGGTGGCAAGCTGAGGGAAGGAGACTTGGATGAACATGGCACACACACTGGTAGCAAAAAGCAGTTTGCTGAGTTCGACAAATATCGTTCTGGCATTGTACAACATGCTACAGCAGCGAGTACTGAATTTTACTGTAAATAATCCTTTCTACTGCAATAACATGTGGGAAGCCATAAAGCACACTATCTGGCTACAAAACCAGGAAGTACAAAGATCATCTCTGTAGCAACAAGTCAGCAGTAACAGTGTGGATCTTGTGAAATTCTGCTTCCAGCTGGCTGGAGAAGAGCCTTTTCTGCCCTAAAACCTGTGCTAGCCCTGCCTGATGACCAGGCTGTCACAGCCTGCCCTCTGACATGGGGAATTAGCCAGCCCAGCACTGCTGCTGACAGGCTACATTCACTCTGGCTGCCAGAGGCCTTACTGTTCCAGCAAAGTAAGCTTGTATTTGCCCATATATATGGTCACAGTGTAAGGAGCACCTCAGTCATTTGCAAAGCTCTCATGTTTTTGTCAGCTTTTTACACTTCAGGTGCAAAAGAGAACTGCCATGTGTCAAGCACGTGACATGCAATCTCGACTGACAAACTGCATCCTTACAGGAGAATACCTGAACGGCTCCAGCAATACAATTTTCTCACATCATTTCACCCTCTCAATGGAGGATTTTGGACATTTATTAAGATAAAAAAATCAAACATATCAGTAACAACGCAGACGTTAAGCAGTTACGAAAAAAATTTCAAACTACACAGAAACTAACTGCTAAAGCCTGCAAAGGGTTAGCTCAGATCAGAGTTTAGCCTGCAGGCTCACAGCATTTTACTTAACAAGCATTATCAACCTCAAGAAGTGATGCTTGGTTTACCAAGGATAATTTATCCACTCTTAATATTAGATACAATGATAGATAGGGTTTTTCTGGTAAATACACGAGAGTAAAAAGGGAGAAAAAAAAGAAAGAAAAAAAGAAAATATCCTGCCAGAAATCTACACCTTAAAATAACCACTCTGCTAACAAATTATTCCACTGGAATCTCACCATATGTCGCTTGCACAGTACCTGTTGAAATTTAGGCTTCAGGTAGCCACAGAGAGATTTAAAGAATCTTGATGCTTCAGCAGAGGTGTAAAACTTTTATTAAATACTGTACTTAAGAAGATGACCTTCAAGCAAATTGCCCAGCACATTTGCTCACCTTCATGCAGTGTACTCAACTGTCTTGGGAAGCTAGAGCCTCAAGGCTGAACTATTACTGAGTGTAGAACAATAAAGCTTCAAGAGCAATGTGATTTTTACTTTCTTTCTAGAACCTGTGCCAATGTTCTACCTGTCACAGGAGAGTAAGTGTGAATATCACCCTCTACCCACTTAATTTTGTCTTTCTGTCATCAATTCCAAAGGGTTTGTAGTCCAACCAAGTCAGAAACCAGCAGCTTCTTTATCAGTTAAAAATATCATGACTCTCGAATATTAGCCCTGTCAATATCCTGCTGCCTGAGAAATCATTTCTAGAGGCAAAGGGACATTGAGATTACAGTGCTGTTTGCTCCTTAGTCTATCTATTGAGAAAACCATGCTATGTCCTCCAGTTTAGTGGCATCCATTCATGTTTGGGGCTGAGATAATGCAGACAGTTTCCTTCGTTACTGGGTGGAACCAGCGGGGATTCACTACAAGGATTAACAGGGTTGTGGTTCCCAGGGAGAGCATACATCCATGTCATATGAAACAGCCAATGCTTCCAACCTGATGACACTCAGAAAAATGCTGTCTACTGCATATAGAGAATCACTCTATAAATTTCTGCTTTCAGCGAAATATGGCAATTTTTGGAAAACTGTCATTAAAATTCATTAGCACATTGCAAAAAACATGCACTCTCTGGACAATTTCTTGAAAGCCTTTGCACAGAGACATTTCCAACATTTTAATTTAAAAAATTATTTCAAGTCCTTCATATATAAATAATATTTATTCATTAAAGAGCATGAAGATCTTAGAATTTCTTATCAAAGGTTCTGTTAATTCATTTCCAGACTCATTGCTTTTTTATCTGCCATTCTCAGCTATGGTCTACTACATGCAATGTAAAGTAAAACATATAAATCTAATGATCACTTTAATATTTTTGAGAAGTGTGACAAAAATGATCTTTTCCTATTTATTATTTTTCAATAGGTATCCGTTCACCTTCAAGTGTCAGCTTGGACGGACAGTTCTTGTTTAGGTTTTTTGTGGGGTTTTTACACTAAAGAAGGAAACCTGAAAAATGATTTGTGAGGGGTAGTTGAAGAGCTCTAGACAGATAAAGAAATTATTACCAAAATTCTTTGAGTAACAGTTTTTTTCAGTTTACTATTACACAATATTTTAACTCTGCTAGCTGTTACAAAAGATACCAAGATTCATTACATTACCAGAAAATAAAAGACTTATTGTTTTTGGTTTTTTACAGTTTACAACTGTGCGACATGACAAGGAAGTTACTCATTTTTCTGCCTGGAAAAGTTTCGGTCTTTACTGATTTTATATTCCCAGAATTAACTTTCATTTCTTAGCAAGTCTAACACATAAAGCTTTGTGTCTTAGACATCTAATACTGCTCTTCTATAAAGCCCTGTGGTCAAAGTCAAAACACACTTACAAGCTAGGTCTTTCTGAATCCCAGGACACTGCAAACTTTTATCATCTTTCTGAAAAGGACATATGTAAGAAGCTTGTGTAACACTCAGTGATAGATAAAAGAAAACCTACTAATAAAATACAGATAGAAAAAAGAAAAGGGATAAATAGGGGCATTGTGTTGCTCAGGCTCTGACAGCCAGAAGAACAATCAAGAGAGATTATTGGCCTCTTTCAGCCTCTTTAACACAAGACTAGCTTGAAAAACTGATCTTATTTAAAGAGACTGAATGGAAATAAAATGCCTACTCCATGTGGCTAATCACTACTCTCTTCATCCTTTGAGTTTGAGTCCTTCAGCTGGTCAGGAAATTCTGTAATGATATGTAGCCCCAGAGCTGGAGGAGGGGTCATATGCTGACTACAGAAATTGCTGTGCAAGGTGTCATATTAACCAGAAAGTGAAAACAGGTGATCATGCTAACCTATGATCTAGGTAACCGTATTACCTGCTGCAAATCTTAACAGCCTGCTGGCATAAGTAACTGCAGTTTACCATAAATACATCTGACTGAATTTTGTCCCCTTCTCCAAGAAATTTATTATAGGGTCATTGTGACAACAGTGCAGTCTCTGTTATGAAATATATGCCACACAAATCTCCACTTACAGTCAGCTCTTTCTCATTCTATTGAACTCATGTGGGAGACATGGCCCAAGCAGAAAATAGTCGCCTAAGCAACACTAAGCACGTTACTTTTGTTATCATTATTGATGTTCTATGACAAAATCACATTCGTGGACCATGACTCATATTGTTATTCCCTGCATGCAGTTATGCCATCTTTGTGGTGCCAGACTGCCCCATTTCAAATTACTCAGAGATGGCAAGAAACTATTTTGCAGATGTGGGATAAGTAAAGTGAAATATTGTAATAGTAAAGGTAATAACGGTTGCTAGAATTCATTTTGCATAATATGTAGGTCTTTACAAATTACTCTTGTCAGTGGCTGTCTATTCCAATATTCTCTCTTGTGATCTAAAACTTTTTCATAAAATACTTAGATTCGTCCTCTCTCCCTGCTCCTTGGTATAAACGACACATTTTTACCACTTTCCTCTGGAAATTTGTAAACATGTTCCCATGTTTATATAATTATCTTGAAAGTCTTTATATAGACTATGACTATATGACTACAGTCTTCTTTCTCTCTTCTGAACTATGCATACTTAATTTTTTAACCTCTCCCAAAGACTCACACCGCAATCTTTAGACCCTTGAAAAAAGATCCTTGTATTTTCTCCAGTTCTTTCATACTCACATCCTTCCGAACAAGCTGCAGAGAGAAATCACATGCACTACAAATGTGACTACAAGTCCACATTTAATGGCTTAAATTTGCAGTTTCTATGTTTCAGACCTTTAGAAGTGTGCAATTATTCTGCACAGATATACAAGACATGGCAAAGCAGATTGATTTTCCAAACTGGCTGAAGGATTACTTTTACAAAAATCTAACCTCAAACAGAAGCCAAGAGGCACTTTGGAAACTGTATAGATGCTTATATATATACTTTGTTTCATTAGTGAGTTCCTCCTTCCTTCATTTCTTCTCTTTTTCCCTTCTTTCTTTTCTTTCAGAGTTTGTTTCCTATAATATGACTACCCATCCACTCATCAGCTTTTCTTGCCTGTTAGTAGTTTCCAAATAGTTCTTCTCATAAAAAATTTCATACATTCTTTTATCTTCTCTTCTCAAAGTGATTATTTTTAATGAATCAACAATGAGAACATTATATAGATGTTTTTCTAGACCTTCTAAGACACTGTGCAGCAAGGTCAGCTTTGATCACCTGCTACTGTCTGAATGCTCATGGTACCTAAATGCTGTTTAAATATATGATTTTAGCCTTTTATTATGCATCTTCATATCAATTACCACTTCAATTTTCTTTTGCTAAAAATTATTAAATTTAATTTAAAATATTTGTTTAAAAGTATTTCAGGTTATTTCCATAATGCCATCTGAAATATTCTGTAATAACTCGTGACAACATTTACATATTTTTCCAGAACAGAGTAATTGCTTGGTATCTCCCAAGGTCAGTTTCTCTTCTATGTTTTTCCTTTTTCTTCCCCCTTTCCTTAAAATATTAAATATTTCTTCTGACACATAACATTTACAGTAGAAAACTGTGCTGGTTTTGGTTGGGCTGGAGTTTTCTTCAGAGCAGCTGGTATGGGGCTGTGTTTTGGGTTCATGCTGGAAACCATGTTGATAATACAGGGATATTTTAGTTATTGCTGAGCAATGCTTACACAACATTCTCCTCCCACTCCACCACAGAGGACAATGAGAGTGCACCGTACAGATATTTGGGAGAGGACACAGCTGGGACAGATGACCCCAACTGACCTAAGGGATATTCCATACCATACAGCATCATGTTCAGCATACAAAGAGGGAGGAAGAAAGGGAGGGGATATTTGAAATCACAGCATTTGTTTTCCCAAGTGACCACTGAATGTAATGGAGCCCTGCTTTCCTAGGAATGGATGAACACCTGCATACCCATGGGAAGTGGGGAACAAATTCCTTGTTTTGGTTTGTTTGTGTGCACAGCTTTTGCTTTACCTATTGAACTGTCTTTATCTCAATCAAAGAATTTTCTCACTTTTATTCCTCGGATTCTCATCCCTGGCTCAGCAGTGGAGAGTGAGTGAGTGGCTGTGTAAGGCTCAGTTGCAAGCTGGGGTCAAACTGTAACAATAATTTCCACAGATTCAGAGGCTGTCTCTTTAGAGCTTTAAAATATCCGCTGTCTAGACCCACACATTTACAAACCGTGCAAGTCTAACTAACTAACGCCCTGTTATGCTTCCTTGGGGATATGCAGAGGTGACAGTTTGACAACTACTTGGGGATAATGAAGTTCAAATGTACTGAGGTTGAGGATATGGCTGGCTGATGAAAACTGAGTAGTCATCTTTTCTACTAACCCATGGTCTCAAAGATATATATTAAAATCAAGAGAGTTGGAATTTACGTTTAGATTTTCAGGATGCTGTTTGAACAAGTCTTTTTAAGTTTTGATACTGTTCTGTGGAGTTTTCTATCCTACTTTACCATTATTTGACATTTTCCAAGTACAAAATCTGAATTTTTGTATGCCTCCACTGCTGTGATAATGTCTTAACTCCTTTCTTTACGTTCTCTCTTTTTCCTACTTCTTGTAATTTTTTATGTACAGTCTTTTTGACACAACTTTCAAACATGTGTAACTATAATCTCTAACATTTTTAAAGTCTTATCAATTAATAAGATCTGGGTGATAAATGTGACTCAGGATAAATTTAGAAAATGAAAATACATATTAAACAAAAAAAAGTTGATATGCATTTCTGGTTCAGTCATTCAAGAAACATTACTTCTATAATCTCTACTACAGCAAGACATTCATATAAAAAACCCTCTTGAATTCTGTACTACAAAAAACCTGAATGCTACTGTATAACTTTTAAATCTCCAATCAGTCTATTGAGCTTCTCAGACTGAGGTAGGATTTTAATCTGACAAAGCTCCTGCCGCATTTTTTGTACAGAATTTCATTTTCAAGAGAAATCTTTACATACATCTAGATCCAAGCTCAAATTGCGAGCAGTTCAGATGAGTTGCTATCTTAATAATTTGTGACTAATTTATATTTACTACACTTAGTTAAAAAACAGCCTCTACATTCTCTTGACTGGACTCCACAGCCACCTGTTTTGACCCATGAGACATTGTCTTGAATTTAGCAGCAATAGTACAGTATAAGAAGAATTGCCAGAACCACTCCATGCCTGAGAAAGATGACAAGCTGAGAGTCAATAAATCCAGAACCAGGTACCAGAACAGTAGTTTTATTATCAACTGCCTTCCAGTGTAAATGGAGCAGAGTGCTGCTTCTCACTTTTATTTATCTGTGGAAAGAAGGTGCTTAATCTTTCCAGATGCTGAGACAAGAAGAAGTTTCAGAGAAAAAGTGGCACCTGTATAAGAAATCTCTATGTTTAGTACACCTGAATCACACTGTTCCTGCTAATGCAACTAATTTCTCTCAATACAAAGGAAAGTTTGTGTCATATAAATATACTTTGTGTTTAAGTTTTTTAATGTTGGTTATAATGGAATTGAAGAAGATAAATATTTATATAGAGGTACTAGTCTCTGAAACTTATTTAATTAGTGGCTGCTGCTTTAAAATCTCAGTCCATTACAATCTGAAATCAGTTCAGCATCCCTGTATGGTTAAGTCTTTGCAGTTCAGAAAGGAGACTCAAGGAAACATTGCCAGTCTAAGGCTCTAGAGGAATCCCATCTGCCGGCTTCCTTAACTGGCTAAGTTGCATAGCAAATGCACCAAGGGCGCAGCCAAGGTTCGACTCCTCTCACCTCTGCACTGGTTTGAGTCCTTGTGCAGGAGTAGGGAGCAGTGGGGAAGGAACAGACAGTGTACTGCAGAAGCAGAGTCACAGTCTGGCCAGATGGAGTTAGCTCACAGCCTCTCTACAAGAGGTGACAGAGCACATTAAAAAAGTATAAAAAAAGTAAGAGAGAGACAGCTAGTGCCACCTTCCAGCAAGTATTTTGAAATGCCTCCAGCCAATCTTCAAAGGTGGCCACGTGCATGTCAGACACTGCAGCTGCCTCTCACAGCTGCTCTGGGATTGCTCTCAAGCAACATCAACAACACTTGCATCATGTCCAGGACTAACTTTAAAGAGACAAGAATTACAGTGGGGCTAAGGGCCCCTAAAATTGATAATTTTGTCAATGCTAGAAAGCATGGATGGAAATGACTAACTGAGGAAATCCTGCCCATGCTGCTGTTCTCAGTGTGTATTTCAGTCCTTCTAGTTGTCAGGCTGACACTTTGACAAGCAGCCAATGTCTCCTGATGAACACCATTAAAAAAGTGGTGACTGTTTATGAAGTGCTATGTTTTGGCAGGTTGCCCTAAGCCACACTGTATCAACAGCTCCAGAAGAGATCCTCTTTGGGGCTCTTGCTGGAACTAGGAATAGAAGAATCTCTGACACCTCTTTAAAAAGTTGAATGTGCAACACCAAAAACTAACACATAAAGTGCAGTGAACACAAAGCTGTGCTGTCTTGCCACCCTTTTTCAGCTGGCCTTTGAGAGTGACACAGTTCTGGAGTGCCAGGGCTGCAGTTCCAGGCTGTCCTTACATGGCCTGTAAGCCTGGGAGAAATAAGTTTCCTGTCTGTTGCCTGCTGCAACTACATGATGTATGGACAAACAAATCTTTTACAAGGCCATACATAAGAAGCATTTATGCTGCTGTGTGAGTAGTTTTAAGAAACTGACTTCTTAAGGTGAAAAAACTTATAAATACTCAAAATACATGTTACATATATTTTTATCATTAGATTCTTAGCAATTTCAGAAATTTAGATTAAATTCCTTAATTAACCCAAGCTTAGTTTGAGCACATGTGATTCATATGATCTTACAAATCTCTCTTTACAAAGACTAATTGCAAATCTGGGATGCTCATGCTGTTACACTGCCAGGTGGCAACTTCCCTAGCAAGCGTCATTTTAATTCTCCCCATCCTATCCCTACAGCTACAAGGCATGTAAACAAACCTTAGGTGTTTGGATAAGCCATAGGTGGGAATCTCTCTGTAAGTGCACTACTAAGCACTTTGGAGAGAGAGCCAAAACTCTGGAATAGGTACTTTTCCCTTAAGAAGATCATGCTACTTGGGGATTTACCACTTCATCCACTAAGGGATTAATTCTTGAGTTAGAAATGGGATGATTGTGGTCACGGAAGTTTGCAAACAAGGCCGTAAGTATAAAGGCTATCAGTGGTTTAGGGTGTGTGGTTATTCAGGACTTCCTCTGGAGTTCTTGATTTCCTTTCACTGACAGAAGAAGGGCACAGACAGTTTTATATACATAATTTCAGTTGTTCTGGATTTGTATCTATAGATTTGTATCCATAGGTTTACAGCCGCACTGGTGTTGACACTTCAATTTAACATTATATCCTGCACAGAGTAGTTTCCCAAAGACAGAGACCAGCAGGTGTCAATCACAGCTGATGCCTGCCTTGCTAGTAAAGTCTTCCCTGCAAAAATAGACAGGGTAGTCTTTCTTGGAAATTTTTGCTGGGACTGCACTTGAGATTTCATGGCGCTTATATATGAATGTAGACCCACAGGAGAAAGCTATGAACCTATACTAGACCTGCTCTGCCTTTTGCAACCTATGCCTTCCATACCAATGACATGCTGATTCAACTGTTGGATCAGTACTGACTCTCCAATACCTGGGAGCAGGATGACATAGCCAGGCACACTTTGCCACAGTCTAGGACACTTGGGTAGATCCTGCCTTCTGACTATCATCTGGTGAAAAATACTGTGCATGTGTACATCATTATCATATGATTAGAACAAATGTTCTAAATAAATCTGCAGATAAATATTCAAGGTACTGGATCTATAAATTGTTTTCAGAAAGCACACATAAGCAGACTATATATACACACTCGTTTGCTGCTTTCTCTTAATAGAAATTATAATTTTAATTTCTGTGACCTGTTTTCTTGAAGTACCAACTTTTTAATTTTCTTAGGAAGGATATCTGAGCTTTATCCTGGAATGGACAGTTTTGTGGAGAATGCTATAATGTACAAGCAATAGCTTTATGAAGAACAAAGGGAGGTGTCAGAAGAGACATAGGGCAGGGTTTTTTTCTATAAAGAATAATGCTTATAACATCTAAAGTTATCTTCAACACAAAGTTAAATATTTAGAAACATGAATTTTTAAAACTTTTTCTTTCCCTGAAGAAAAGGAAAATGAGAAGCACATATCCGACCCACAGGTTCTAAGATCCTGTAAACCTCAAGCCAGAAATGACAGGAAGGTGATACTATGTAATTGCCATAGTGTAGGTTTTCACTCAAACATGAGGATCACAGTTCTTCCTTGCTTCTTAGAACCACCATCCTGCCCACCTGTTTTCTGACCCTTTTACTTTGACAGCATGGAATTTGGCCTCTTCCATGCAACTCTTGACATGAAAAATTCTAATTTATTCTAAATTACTGTGGCACTAAAAGTATGGTAATAAGACCTCACAAGAGAGTCAAAATTACCTTTGAGAACAGTGACCAGATTTCAAAAATGAAGATGTATATTACTTTCACACTAACAAATAAAATAACCTCATGTCCTCCCAATCTGAAGGTCTGAAATTGCTTAAATGTAAATTCTAGTAATATAAATACTACTAAATGAGAGCAGAGAAAACCTTCTAAAAACTATCCAGCCCTTCGAAAAGCAAACACTTTGTTTGCTTAAGGGACTGTGATAGGGCTTGAGAGGATAATTCTTATGTATCACATAAGATACAAGATCTTCATTATTTACACAGCTAGCTGTTAGTCATGAGTCTGTTTTCAAAACAGTGAAGGGCTCCTTCTCTCTGTGGGAAAATCATAACTGACTGTGCTTTTGTCGAGATTTGTACCCCCAATCTGTAACTCTGCTGTCCAAAAAAGCCTGAGGATTGTTCAGTATAACAGATTAACAAATCTACTTTCAGAGTTCCTCCTCTATTTATAAGAATATATGTTTGTCCAAATACTATCAGCATTGCAAACCACTCCTACCTAATGCTACAGATTCCCAGTGACTCTTTTTGTTCCACATATTAGCACTTCAAGCACAACATTACGAAGCATTTAACATGACCAGTGGATCTATTTTTATTAACAACCTTAGTCATTCTGCTCACAAATTACCCTTACATCCTCTTTGTAACCCTCTTAGATCCTTAATCCAGTTATAGGCACTGTTTCTTATCCCCAACTTCATCCCAGTAAATAGAGATAGAAATATCAAAAGGTAGATAGACAAATAGATAACTGGCTTTATTAGGAAAATAGTTTCCTAAATCTCCCAAATTAAATGTTCGGTTTTTTTCTTATCTTTCTTTATCCTTGCTAGGAGTGGTTTTAGTATGAGTTTTCCTGAAAAAAGCACTAATTTTTGCTTCATCAAACTTTGTAAGACACAAAAATGGAAATAGTTTCACATAATCCTGACATGGACCTGATTTAATGTGGATCAATGGAAAAATCATTCAACACGAATTTTTATTCTATATAGAAACAGAAGAGAGGATGAAAACTCAAAAGTGAAAGTAGAGGACATAGATTCGGTCAAAGAAGAATCATGCAGACACACAGCCACACACTGCTCCTGTATGTTGTGACAATACTTATGAAAGGAGATCTCATAAACACCAGGATGGTGAAATAAAATTCAGCAGAAATGTTCTTCTCACCACATTTAGCAAACCATATGCCTAAGGCCAACAGAATCTAGCCAGGTCTCTAGTCAACTAGTAAAAACACAGTGCAATAGTGAAAAATAAATCTGGAGGATAGAGAAGGGTATAAACTTCTAAGTAGTAGATGCACAAGCATTTTCAAACAAGCAGTTCTGACTTCCAACCTGGTGGCTCAAACAGCAGCAAAGATAGGGTTGCCTACACATGTAGCTGCTGGTTACAGCTAAAGCTGTCCTCAGGTAGCTGTGTTATCAGCTTACAGCAATTCTGATTTGCTGCTTTGAGAAGTCACAGTCAGATTATATGAGTTCACACTGAAGAATATTCAGTTTTTCTTGAACCAAAACCTCAAGCCCATAACCAAAACTACTAGGCTTCAGCAAGTTCAAATTCTAATCTGTGAAAGCTCTGTAAAAGAGCTTTCCACCAGAAAGTGGAAAGCCAGAAGTGCATTAGATGTAGTCTGGATTTTCAGGTATAGAGCTTGAAATTATCCTTTACTTGGAAAAACCTTCTATTTTAAACCATTTTTCCTTTTCTCAGGGTCAGTCCTGCTGTTTTACCCAGCAGACCTCTTACTTCTTTCTTGAGGTTTGAATTATGCTCCATCCACCACCAAAGAAGAAACCCAGATTTGGCAGAAACCTCCAATAAGCCTCCAATAAATTATACCGATTTATAGAATGTAAAAAAAGAATTAGAGAAAAAGGTTGTTTCTCATGGCTGGGTATAGGGAGAACTGGTTACCAAAAATAAAACCTTACATAAGCATAACAAACACATGCTGTATCTTGCTACAGAATTCTTCACAACCAGAGAGACCACATGTAACCACTACAACTACCACAGAAAAAGTACTACTGCCTTTCTGAACTACAAAAATGCACTGACTACTTTTGTGTTCCTGTTTAACACCATGTTTAATATCCTTGAATATTAGAATTGTATTAAGTATATGTATTACAATCACAAAACAAAAAATCAAAGCACATCAGTATCAAAAGGGTCTTCATCTAATGCAATTCACTTGTCACAATTAAATACTGAATTTTAGGATCTCTTCTTCTCTGTAGGCTGTGAAAAAATCTATGAATATTAATGGAAACTGGTGACAAGGAAGAGAAAGAATTTGAGATGCCTGCCTACAGACTAACAGAAAATGTGTAAGCTGTCTTTAATATAGCATTGCAGCTCTCTTTTTCTTTCCCCAAGTATTTCAATTGGAAGTTTTTGCAGCGTTAATCTATTAAATTTGGCCAATTAATTTTTAAGAATCAGTATTGTTGTGCTCTACAGTAGTATAAAGAAATGGAAATAAAGAAAATTATTACTCTGTGTTAAAAATACTTTTAGTGAGTACTACAAACATTCAGTACCAGGACAACTGCATTTCTCACCACATGCTTAATTTCTGGGTGCAGCAAAGCAACTCTCTGCTAATCAGTACACTTGCAGTTATTTCTTCTCAGGAGAAAAAATTCATAGGAAATTGTGTAGCTACGTATGTATGAAAGTGTGTTCCTTCACCTAAAAACTACAGACTGTACTTATACTTTGTGTCAGTGTTTTCCCCAGTGAGATACTGCACCATTAACTAAACTACTAAAATATAGGAGGTCTTTAAAAAGCATTTTTCAACACTTTCCAGTGCAAATGCCATTCCTGACAACCATCATTTCTGAAACATGTCTGCTTAGGATAACCTGGTTTGTTAATAATTTTAAAGAAAGCTTGCAATGGAATAAATTTATAAAGGTTTAAAAGAAGCACCCTTCTGCAGCTTAGTTGGTTAAGAGAAATGCTAAATCAGTGCTTGCTGATTGCTGAAGCCAACTGATGGGTGGCTTCTATATTTAGGATCCTCCTTACACCTGTCAAGAGACAGAGAGAGACAGCCAGTGAAAAAGAAAGTGTGTGCACCAGAGCAAGCAATCCACAGGCCAATCTCTTGTAGCAAGCAGCTGAAAATAAAAGCAACAAAGAGCAATAAAGAAAACAGAGCGAAATCTTATTATTTGTATTACGCCGCGGCTCTGTGACATGCTGTCAGCCAGTGCTCAGAACAGGGTATGGACCTCATTAGTTAGCAGCAACTCCAGCCTCCTGCAGGAAGGCACAGTGATACTCCAAGCTGGATGCAATCCAACTGTGTCAAACCAGGGCTCCTCAGGTGGATCCCTTTCTGTGCTGCTCCTCAGCCAAAAGCCTGAGGCCTTTGCAGCAACCTTTTCATTCCAAAGTGAACTCCAGCAAATATTCATCCCTGTGCTTAGCAGTGTCACTGCAAATGGGCTTTCCAGATTTGATTGGCATCTGTCTGAATCCAGGGTGCTCACCCTCTGCTAGTCTGACAGCATTGCTTTCTAAACTGATGAATCATAGACATGTATGTGAACAAAAAAAAAAAAAAGTAGGCTTCATTAGTAACAGTATACAACCAAATAATAAAACAATCCTATTGCAAAGGTTTCAGATCTCTTTCTTTGTTTTAAACAGAATAATAGTACTGCATTTCAAATGGAATGGCATCCAGCTGTAGCAGGAGCTTGCTTTTAATACATGGATGCTACCTTCCACCTGAGGTGCAACATTCCTTTCAAATTTTTGATCTCTCAGTAAGCAGAAATATTTGGGTTTATACAGGTTAGGGATAAAGAAATAGCAATCCTGGGAAGTGGAGAAAATCATGCTATTTAAATTTACACATCTATCCCTTTCTAAATGCTACATGGCAATTCCTAAACAAAGAAACTGAACTTCATTCCTCCTTCCCCAACTCAAAACATTCCAAGTAACCTTTTAAATGATAGCTGATTCAGGCCGGTTTGTTTTTTTTTAAAGTAAACTAGATCGCCTTTTAGTATTCCCCAGTTTTCAAAAAACTGTATCTATTAATGGTCAAGTTTAATGTAAGCTTCAGTAACTACTATTTTCTCAGAAAACAAACAAAAAAGCCTTATTACCCTATCAATAGGAGAAGAAATGCATACTTATTTGTTAAAAATCAGTGATGTGTATGTTTGAGAGAGAGAAAATGCTCAGTCCTCATGAAAGATGCTAATACTCATAAATGTAGATGCTTCGGTTTGGACACATAGTATAGACAGCAACTGTAAAAGTACTTCTTGAATCTCCTCAAAAGTAACCCTAACTGTTTGTCTACCAGCTAGTTTTAGTCACTAGTCAACAGTGACACTTAACTCATCTGCTGCATGTACATAACTAATGTTTATGTAGATATTAATTTGAATCACACAAAAGCAAGGGGCAAACGAATATAAAAACATGTGGAAAATAATCAACTTACAGTCAGCTCAATAAAGAACTAGAGGCTCACAGAGGAAACCTGTGCATGATCACACACAGCAGGTCCATTACCTTAATGTCACAGGAATAACTTCAAGCCATATAGGACAAAATTATGTCTTTACTGGTGTCAATGTAAATTTTGCAATCTAGTTCCATTCACTTCCCTCATAGTTTAAAATGCAGAGGATTAAATGATTCGATACTGGCTGGAAATCAGATCCAGAGCAAGGAGTTGTGCTTGATGTGGTGCAGAGTGGCAATGACGTGTGTGGTGCAGGCGGATTAACTAAGGCAGAGACACCCACGAGATATGCCTAAGGTCACACAGTCACTAGCCCTTTACTAAAGGACTTTATAAATTTAGTTCTGAAGTATAGTTTATATTTTTTAAGAACTTTTCTTTGTGCTTTTTTGTTCACACAGCATGCAGATTAATATCAATTTTGTAACTCTGCATTTAAAAATATCCTACTAGTTACCCCATACATCATACTGGGAAAGTAAAATACTGCTGTATAGTCTCAATAATACTGCCAGCACATAAAAATAAGGCAAAGCATGCACCAACAGTTACAACATATCACATGCTACTCCCATCGAAATTAATCCTACCTTAGTGCACTCATACACAGGATATCAAAATTCATTGAAGCTGAGATATGCAAATTTAAGTCTCTTCAACTGATCATACTTTGAAGACAGAAGAGGACCATACTAGCTGTAATGTAATGAATTAATATGTCTAGCTTCTCTAACAAATTGGCTGTGCCCAGTCTTACAATTATTTTTTTCCTATTTGTAGCACAACCTGACTGTCCAGAAATATTCGCATGCAACAATAACTGCAGGATAGGAAGGATAAGAGAGATCTACACAGTTTAACGAAGTCCTAAAGGGTGACAATGTACATTTACAAAACGTGAAGAACACTGTACTAAATATTAGGCAAACCACTGCTCTGTCGTACCTCTCACTGGTGGTGTCATCTATGACAGACATGATACCATTCTCCTGGGTACTAAATCACATCTGTCCTGTATTGATAACAGCAATGAACACACAGGAGAAAAAGTTACTGAAAGATTTGGCTGTCTTGCATCATGTTACAGGCACACACACATCAGTATACATAACATTACCCCTGCCATTACTTGTTCTGCTACAGGTATTATTAGGGAAAACCCTCAGGAGACATAAACTCTATTGCTTTATCATTACTAGGGATGCTTTTTCTGTGACAAAATTTCTGTCTAAGGATCTCATAAGTTTCTGTCTCACACGATCTGTAATAATATGGGGTCTCTTTCTTGATTGGACCTTTCAAGTACTATGTTAAAATGAACAGAGACACATGTATATGATGCACACAGTGCTCCTGTTTGAGGTCTGTATAGAGGAACACTCTATATCTCTGGTCTGAGATACTTCGTCATTCTCACATGTTACATTGAATTATATACAATAAATCCCACCATATTAGAAATTACATTTAGAAATGCAATGGAGATATAATAAATGATGCAACACATTATTTTCTGTACACAAACTTCTGACTTTTTGAAATTCTTTTACCACCATACAAAAAGCAGGGATTATGGACCATTTCCATGGAGCTTTAGCATTATTTTGTGGCATAGCAGGAGAATGGAGAAGGGCAAGCTTAATTTCATGAAAAGATTTTTCCTTTTTAATAATATAACAAATTGAAAGGACAAAAGGTGGGAAATGAAATAAAAAATACTGCCCAGATCCCAAGTAATACAGGAGGGAGCTTTTGATCTTTCAGGTTTCTCTTCAGTACAAATTTGGAAACTTAACAGTTCAGAAGTACCACAAATCCTTTTAGAGAATGGATCCACAAGCTACCTAGTTGTACTATCAAGGCATTGTGTATATTTAATCTGAATTTTCCTTACCTTAATTTGTAGGTTAAAGTCTGTGAAGCAGCTGATAGCCTGAATAGGCTTTCATCTTTACCACAATTCTAACAGCAATAAGAATTCAGACCTTTATTCTGTTCTGATATGTAAAAGCAAAAATCAGCAGTTACACAACATACTACATTTTGAAAGCATTGTCCAAACCATGTTTTATGCCCTTTTGAAGAATTCACAGATGAAGGAGAAAACTGGGTAAGAACAGAAAAAAAACCCCACCAAACAACCCAAAAACCCCAAAACTCCTGTTTTATTACTGTAAATAAACAGAAGCTTTAATGCAGTCCTAACTCGCAACTTTGAAACTATGTAAATTCAAATCAAGTTTAGTTCTGAGAGGTGTAGAAAGAGCTTTTCATCTAAAAAAATGTAAGCATAGTAAAGATAAGGCATTTCATTTGTATGTAGGCAGACAAGTAGCAGTGATTTACTTCAGATGAGAGAAAAATCAGGTGGCCATTTAACTGCTGGTTTTAAAGCTCCTGAGATCTATTTTTTTACTGTATCATTTCAGTATCATTTCAGACTCTCAGAGAACTACACAAACAATGTAAAATAATGATACTTCACTGTAAATAGCCCTTATTTTTGCATTGATTTTGTTTAGATAGACATTGAGTGCTAAAAAGATTATGTAATTGCTCCATTCTGAAAACAGACAGCAGTACCAGTCAAGAAAGCCTTCATTAGTTCATTATCCAATTTTCCCAGGTGAAAGAAATGTCACATGGAGGGTGTGTGTCCGTGTCAAATCACATAGTCACAAACCACAAACTGAATCTATCTAAATTACTGCTGAATTAGAAGCTCTATTCCACAGCAACAAACAAAGCTGTGTGCTTCACGCAGTCTAGATGTGCCTACCATATATTTGTTTAAATTCTTCAGGGTAAAACACAATTACAATGCTGTAAATTTTGCTTGGAGTTCTTGGTTTGTTTTTATAATATGAAATATTTTTTTTATTACTTTGCAGATATTGTAGAGATTTTTAATTGTAGGTAGTAAAGAACTATTTTTATTTATTTTAAACAGTCTTTGAATGAGTCATTTTGCAGATGATCCCAGTTTGCAGATAATCTATTTGGCCATTAAGAAACCTTTACTAAGTTCTATCCAAATACACATCCTTAAGTATCAGTGTATAAAATCTGGACCTGGTACACCAGAAATCTAAAATTTCAAGCATTGAAATCTCTTAAATTTGGATATGGTTGCTCCCAAGATCATGACATGACTAAATGTAGAGCCAGATACACAAGAAGCAGGAATTTTTTAACCACTTAGGTAACTAGAACAGTTGGTATTTCTGTGGTATGCTGCTGATATTTCCTGTTTGTTAATTTTCAGGAAAAATCCCATCTAGGAAATAATTCCTGTCCAGTGAAGGGCTATACCAATTATTGAAGTCACACAGCATAAAAAACACAGCATCAACCAGCAATTTCTCTTTCTGCAGTGAAACAAGGTCCTAGCAAAATACCCAAACATTTCAAAGCATCTCTTTGCACAGGATATCTTTACCTTAGCTTTTGGGTTCAAATAATAGCTTTTGGCTAATAGCTTACTTGCAATTCCCAAAGGCAGACGCTTCTGCACTCTCTCCATGATGTGGGAGTCATTACTAGTATTTCATTACTAGAGACAAGGTATGGCCTCTGCAGCTTTACCAAAGTTACCTACAAAATCCACCTGTTGTGTTACTCTTACAGTGGAGTTGCATTTGGAATAATTAACTACAGAAAAAAACCCCTCTTATTAAGAAAAAATCATAAAAGCTGTAAAGCCAAATAAGTAAGATTAGAATTTGTCTGCATTTTAATATGTAAACACATGAAAGCATAACTCTGCCCATGTAAATCTATTTCATATTCTCAATGAAATGTGTTGCCAGCAGAAAAAAAAGTAATGTTATTTTTAACTAAAGACAGAATCACAATGAAGGTAGTATAAGGAAAACAATTTAAGGCTTAAGGCAGTTTTATATCTTGCATTTCCTACTTTTCAAATGCTTATGCTTTACAATCGGATAACTTACTTTTAACTTAGATTTTTTAAAAGATGGATCACCATTTTATTCTCTAAACAGATTATTCCCACAGAGAGTAAAATACTATTCTCCAAGAAGGAACTGAGCCCCAGATAATTAGATGTGTGGAACAAAAAATTTAATCATCAATGTTTAACCTGTGTTTGCAAAGCTGAAAGCATCGCTAATGAATACATAAAGTGTCTGTACAAGAATGGATTTCTACAAGAATAACTGAGTGTGTTTGTGCAAAAATACCTTGTAGGCCATAAAAGTATTTTATTCTATCAATAAATAGAGTTATGAAAGGAAAAATCACTATCAGCAAAATACTTGCAAGCAGGTTATTGTTCTATACATCCACTACACTATTCTTTATGGTCATTTGTTAACTGTATCTCTTGCCATCCATGCAAGGAAGTAATGGGTGCTTTTAATTCTAATTTTGCACACCAGGAGAGAGTATCTATGCATAGAACATTTATATAGCAGATGACCAAAGACACCAACGGAGTGCTTCTAATAGCAAAGCAGCTATCACATCAGAATTTCACCTCATGTCTCCATACAGGACCAATATCATCTTTGAGAGTAAATCCAGTTTCATTAGAAAATATAAAGTTTGTCTGCAAATTTCTTTCTGATTTTAATTGTAATCACCTGAAAAATCATGACTTCATATCTGAAGATGAATGATTTACTTGGTTGTGCATAATGAGGAGCTAAATTAAATTACTTCTGTCATTCCTATCATTCCAAAATGAGCTCTCGAACTAATTGGTTAATAGGCAAAAAAAACCCCAAAAAAACAACAAACCACCAAACAAAAGAAAAAAAAACCACAACAAAGAAAATTTGTGCAATCCACTTACATTACTAGACTTGCAGTTCTTTGAAAATGAAAGTATTTCTTCCTTACAATTCCACACTTTTATGTATTAAAACTGTGTTTGCTCCTAATCTGGGGGAACATTTTTCAATGCCTTCCGGCACTTAAAGAAGTTCTTTTATACATGGACACTTGCTCAGTGAGGCACAGACAATGAAGTGGTGTCAGAACTTATCATTTAAAAGGAAGAAAAATGACCACATCTGATATCACACATGGTTTCTTTGTGATATCTTACTATTCCCCTCTGCAAAGTCCAAAACGATCATGTTTTACATTTTATTTCATGTAATTTTTGCAATCAGGCCTCGACAGTGATGACTCATTCTGTTGTAATGAAACCTGTATGTGTTTAATCAGAATTTTTTTTATGTGGATTCATCCTCACACTCAGGATTTAAATGATACAGGACTGATACTCATTACAACGAAATTACACTGGTGCAAGAAGGATGAAATTGGGTACCCGACCATTTACAAAGACATTTAGAGTATATCCTCAGACGTACTCTTAGTCATGCACAAATCTTTCATGTATTTCTGATCAGTCAAAAGAGATCAGATTCTGCCTTCAGTTATTGCAAACCTTTTTTCCGTGTGCATATTACACTGAAATCTCCTTAAGACATGTTCCTGCACATATTAGTGATTCTCTCTTATATATCTACCACATAATTTAAAATATATTTGCAACAGATAAAAATTCTAATCAAGAAGATGCTAAGGCAATAGAGGTGTCTCGGTAATTAAAAAACCCAAATGATAAGGACTACACTTCTGTTGCCACTGTTTGTGGTGAGCCAAAATAATTGCAATGAAAACTCCTGCTTGAAATCTTAAAAATCTTGGTGATATCATAAAATTATTGATTGATGCGGATCATCTTAGACATGCTACTAGTCTATAAACAGAAGTAATTATGTACTTTGATCACCATCTTTCTTACAGAAGCAGGACACCTTGCAATATTGAACATACTGATTCAAGCAGGATGAAATTTCGGGTGTCATTCCCATTTTAGAAATGGGAACAGAAGGAATGAAACCAGCAGCAGCCTGTGCTGCAGAAGAAGCAACAGATCAGGTAAATGAACTCAAGTGTCATAAGCCCTTGGCTAGTATTATATTCCACTATTCCCTGTATTTAAGTTCAAAATAGTCACAGTACAAATTTCAGATAATCTGGGCATCTACAGCTCCAAGTGTTTTCAACAGTGAGAGCCATGATTTGCAGTGTGGCAAAAGAGTGCAAGTCGCACACAGCGCTGGCATGAGTCAGATGTGCTGGCTTCTCTTCACAATACTGTCTGCAGATTTTTGCTGACTCCTGTTAGTTTCTAAAAATGCTGTTAAAGCTTATGTTTTGCAATCTGTGTACATCCAAGAAGTACTGATCATGAGGATTAACTTCTTCCAGCTCCACCAGACCACATGCCAACAAAAGAAGAAGGTATGATGGTAGCTTTTCACCAAAGATTCTATTAGAAAAACACATCGAGAATCAGGTAAACCAAGGGTATTATCCATCCAGGAAAGGTTTGGTCATGCAAGTTTCTGAGGCAAAGTGGGAATATAGCAAGCACACATCTTAATAAACTAGGCTTAACAGCTTAACAACACTTTCAACTACAGAGGGCTTTAGAGGCATTAGCTAACAAATTAATCTTGACAATAAACCCTTGCCTGACTAAATGGTAAGATACTGCACTTTCCTACATTACTGAGAGAAATAACTATGGAAAAAAGGTACTAAGGTACAAAACTTAAGAAATAATGCAAGGTAGGTAAAGTGAGGCAGATAAAAATAAGGAGAAGCATGTAATGATAAAAAGCTTGGCCATGGTATACACAATTCAGGATATACATCATTAAAAAAAAAAATCAGACCATTTCTGATTCAACAAAAATAAATTAAAAAATCTTTTGCCTCTTCAATTTTTTTTCTTTTTCAAAATTGGTGTCACTGAATTCATTTGTAAGAAAAATCTCAGATCAAGAAATGCTGCATTATAATGTCCCACAGAACATGAGAGTGCAAGAAATCCCATTGCTCACTACATTCAGTTTCCATCACTTTAACCTGAATGAAAAAAATCTAAAGGAATTGTTACACTTAGTTGTAAAAATAAAAAAAATTACAAATGAGGCTAACAGAAAATAAGGACATTCAATAATTTCTGCAGCAGTTACTCTACTTACTAAGAACAGTATAGTACATATCCTATTTTATTCTAATTAAATTTATGAAAAGAAATCAGCCCTACACAATGCAACATCTGCATTAACATCTTCATGAGAAATCACATTTCTGGATTAAACTCATGAAACAGTTTCACAGGGCAGAGGACACCCCAAGTAAAGCATTGCCTCCCAGTACAGGGCTGTATTAAGGATCCACAAGATTTCTAACAAAAAGACTCCTCCAATTCGCATTGGGGGAAAATGACAACTGTGAGGATTCATGCAGCCATTTACAAAATAAACCATTTTTCTCACTATTAGTTCACTTTAGAATATCACTAATCAAAACTTGCCTTTTAACGGACTGTTGAACTTATCCCTCAACATTTTGACTAGTCTAATAGGATATTGGATCTACACATGTAGGAATAAGTTACTCACCTGTAAGTGTCAGGGAAGGAGTAGCAAAACTTTGTAATTCATACTTCCTGTCATCTCTTTTTCATTACTGTACTCCCTTCTGCAGTATCAATAACACAGTTCATCCATTTCAGACTGCAAAATGTTTAACTTAATAACCTTAGACAGAACAGCTCCGAGTACTCAGTTTCCTCCTATGAAAAAGGTTTGAATTTCTAATCAAGAGCCAACAGAAGCCTAGGGTGGCAAATTTCTGCTCATTTCAAGAATGAAGAAAACTTCAATTTTAGTGGTTTAAGTCTATGTTAGTGCATAAAGAAAAACGTGGTGCAGTATTAAAAAGTGACAATTGAGAAAAATGGCATGCCTTCATTTAGGTCTTATTACTGCCACTCTTACCTATAGAACTTTTATAACTTGATTTTCATGCCTACTTGAAAGAAGATTTACTCCATGCTTATCAAAATACAATAAAAATCCCAGTAAAGATAAGGGAGGGAGAGAAATCACTGGGGAACAGTTTAAGGATATAGACCAGTCTAGCAGGAAGCTGCACAGGGAAAACAAGACCACTTTGGTTAGAATATTGTTGGAATGATTCAAGTCTAGCTTTTCTGCTTTAAATAAAAATTAGCACAATTTATTTTCCAACTGCTACAAAAAACCAGACTGTGGACTCAGCAAATCATTCATGTTCTTACTTACTTCTCAAATCAGGTCAAAAGTGATTCCAATTTTATTATAATGGATAAATTTGAGAGACTTTGCTCATAGATTTCAAATGAAGCTCCATATGCATGAGGGCCCAAAAAAGGATGATTAATCCAATACATACCTCCATGTTACAAATAATGAAGGATGTGCAAAAATTATTTTTAGTCCATATGAGCCACTGGACACTTTTTTAAAAAATCCTCTTATTTCTGCATTCTTGGCTCAACACTCAAGGCCCTGGAGAAATGAAGGAAATTTCAGGAATAAAAATGTTCAAATCGCTATGTAGAAAATCTGTTACAAAGTCAGACAATAGTTCTTACCCTGGCCAACTTTCAAATGAGAGTGAGAATGTAATTTAAAAAGAGAGTGAAAATTCAATAAAACATTTTTTATAATAGTCAGCAATATTATAACTTCATATTCATATTCCATGGTTATTTCAGGCCTGCTTCAGATTAAAAAAAGTCTGATTTTGAATTACTGTAATTAACTGCAAAAGCTTGCTGATTTGTTGATGCAAAATAATGTCAATCTTTTTCATAAACTTATTTGAATATTTGTAAATAAATAGCAAAATATTATACAAGGAACAGAAATTCACTCTTTGTCATCAGTTTGCTATTGCATGCAGAGAAAGGTGTTGTAAGGAGGGATGGAAGCAAAAACCATGGTCCTTATATTAATACCATTCCCAAACATCCCCTGTCACAGGGTGATCGTGGGGATCTACTTTACATTTCACCCGGAAAACTTATTAAGTCTGGAAGGAAGGAAGGTGTGAAACATTGAATTTGCTAAGAAGTTTTCATTTCAGGGTATAAGCGGCATAGTCTGGTCCTAAATCAAGAATATCTAACCCATGAACATCACTGAAGTATCAAGCAGTTGATAGTAATTTCACTATCAGTGTTACATATTTTCACCTTAAATGTGAGACACTCCTGCATCACTCCTGTGTGCATTACACAGCACTGTGTGACATAAAAACCACATTCTGTAAACAGTTTTTAATTCACTTCTCTTTTACCATTGGAAATCAGGAGTGAAAGAAGAATCACAACTCCCTCTAATAGCAATGATCAATTTGCTACAGTAAGCAATGGCACAACTGATGGAAAATTGGCTCTTGATCCTACAGAACAGAGCATTGCCTTGTACATGAGAGAAGTTGAGTGGGATCAGATTATTTAATAGGTTTAACAAGAGAGATAAATCAGAGCTGTAATCTCAAATGCAAATCATTTAAGTATTCATTGATACCTGTCTTGTAGCAGCTGTAGGTGGAAGGAAAAACTGATGCAAGGATGGGGTAAGAGTGATCTGAGACAGAGCACCCAGGAGCTGCCCAGGGCTGAGGGCAGAAATGCAGCTCTTGTTTTGTACTTCTTAGATTCTGTGCGTTTTCAAGGTGCTACCTATGTTTTACTGGAATTACAAGGACACCGAGCTGTCATTCTTTCTATCAAGAAGTCTGATTCAGCATTTGTAAAAGACATAACTGAGTTATGGCATCTGGCTTTACCAAATTGTATCTATGGTCCAATAATTTTATTCCAGTGCTCTGTTCTGATAAATCGTTTCTTCTGCTGAAGCAGATTCATTAACAAGGCACTAGAAAACATCTTCTGCAGGCCATAGCATCCCTTTTTGTCACAAAGGTCTTTATGAGCACTCTATACACAACATGCACCTCAAGCACACTGGGATCAAAAGCCCAGGTATTGCTGCAAAACAGACTGGGCCTCACTTCTGCTATTACTGTGGTCAACAACAGAGAGAATGAGTCATTTTTCTGTACTAAAATGCTTCTGAATTGCAATCTCTACCTCACAGAGATAAGTCAAATATTGGTCTAGAATATAATACTACCTTGGATTTGGGATTCTGGCAGAAGGCAAGGAAGAATAAAGGCACAAGCGTGTCAGATCACAGTTACCAGTGGGCAACTATAGGCTGGTTTGTTTCTTTGTTACAAAAGATTAAAGCAATGAGAATGCTCCCATCAATTTAAAATGCTCTGCTAGGTAAATATTTTTAAGATCTGTACAACTGGCCTTCTATTTAACAATGAATACATTTCAAGTTAATGTGCTGCCAAGCTCCAGCTCTCTTTCTAGCAGCTGAATTCTTGGATAAAATAATTTTGCAGGGTATGAGCAATGCAGTTCTGAAAATAGCATCACTGCAAAATGAAAGATGGCAAGAACCTCCACAATACCGATTTATTTCAATGAAATTTCATCTTTTACGATCAGTATCTATCTTGATGATTTCAGCTGCATATTTGTACTTAATGAAATGGAAATCTATAGAATTTTTTAATTCTGAGACTGCAGCATAAATGTCTAAAAGGGAAACAAACAAAAAAATAACCAATTCACAATTTGCATCATAAAATACGTAAAACAGAAAAATGCTTTCTAGGACCAAATAATTTACATTTATCACCACAACATATACAGAGACACTCAAATAAACAACGCAAAAAACCCAAAGAAACACAAACCACCAAAACACCAAAAAACCCACCACCAATCAACCATCTGTTTCTGTTCCACACTA
The DNA here is from genome assembly GCA_013399895.1 of Serilophus lunatus. Classification (NCBI taxonomy): domain Eukaryota; kingdom Metazoa; phylum Chordata; class Aves; order Passeriformes; family Eurylaimidae; genus Serilophus; species Serilophus lunatus. The sequence goes on from VXBA01001184.1 coordinate 422,696, forward strand.
AGTACATTTCTACTAGAAGAATGGATTGGAGCAACACTCTTTAAAATATCAGTGGGTTTATACATCTTGCATAATGCTCAGCATTCAGATATGCTGCTGAGAAAACACTAAGAGGTGATATTGCACTTCCCTGATTCTAAGTAGATTACATCTTTTGGCTCTCTTTCCAGTTCACTGATATTAAGGTACACTTCAGTAGATTATTTTTTCCAATAATGAAGGTTTTTAAATAGATCAGGAAAAAAAAAACAATTTTCAGATGAGAAAGAGCCTGATATTTTACAATCCATTCATGCACCAGTCTTTTCTAATTAACATCAGCAGTAAAACTGGCATTCTTCTACCACAGACTTTATGCTAAAAATGAGATTATATGTATATGAGATGTGTCAAAATCCTTAAGTCTGACAGTAGAAACAGATGAAAAGAACACATCATAAATGTCATCCCTCTAACCTCAGTCACTGATGTTGTACAGAAAGCGACGCTGTGTACAAAGCACAGTCACAGTCTCAGCAGGACCTACACTTGTTAGGTCCATGTGCAGAAACCAAAAATATGAATGTCCCACTTGTGCAAGCTCTAATTCATATGACTCATACAGACTTCCCTGAGTTGTCCTAATGACACCAAAACAGTAAGGATGACTCATGCAAATAAAAAATGAGAATACACAACTTCTTTTCTAAAAAATTTCTTGCCTGCATACATACAGATATATGTTCTTATGTATATTATTTTTATCTTCTCTGCATTATTTTTATCTGCAGATGTTTTACATCAGTGTACCTAAGTGGCAAATCTGTCTTGAATATAATATATTATTTACTGTATATATACAGAACAAGTGACTGAGGGCAAAAAAAAAATGTTAAAACATAAAGAGAGAAAAGAATTGACAGGCAAAAATGAGATGAAAAAAAAACACGAAAAAACCTCAGCCACTAAACTATATTCACAATGATTTAATTAGAGAAATAGTCCCATTGATATTGAAAGGATTCATCTGTACATTTATAAAAATCAAAATATCTGTTTTATTTTGTTAGGTTTTTTTCCTTTTTTAATCAGTACAAACCAGTTTATTATCAGAAAGCAGTAGGTGCATCTTTATACAGTGCATTACTCACTGTTAGCAACAATGTCAACACTGCTAAGACAACCTGTGCCAAAAGGATAATTAAGAGTTACAACATATATTTAAACTCAAGATTGTCTGTTTTGATACAGTATAGAGAAAAGAACAGAAATAAACTGAGTCCTGTTCTATCATTATCAGGAAACACACAAATGACATATACTTAATAGCATGTCTTTTCTGAAGGCTGCATAGATGTGGATGATAAATAAATAAATATGGCTACAAAGAAAGAGGTACTTTGCCTACTGTGATTGCAGTAGTTCCATTAGAGTGACAGGATTACTGTATACAAAAATATTCTCTTGTAAGTGCAAAATATCTGCTGTATTGCATGTATAATTGAAGGACTCAGAGTTGCAATGTTTAAAGAAAGAACATGGTATATTGCACCAGCATATGGCAGATCCCTAATACATGATACAATGAAAACCATACATTTTAATAATATGGAATATGCATTGATCAGCAGCTCAAAATCATAGCTAAAGATCAAAAAATAATTACTGCTTTAAATATTCCATTAAAGAAGAGTCTTCAATATTTGCAGTGAAATATTTCAACACTGGAAGCAGCAAAAGCGATCATACCACCTGCTCAGATTTTCAATGGAAAATTTAGGCTCCCATTTCATATAGCACAAATCTGAACCTGAAATTCTCTACTTATTGCTAGATAAATACATCAGACCCTTTCTGCCTTATCAGAGAAGTAACATTAATAAAATTACTGAGAATCTATCAAACAAGCTTTGCTTAAACTTTCAGCATTTTTTGCTAAAAAGGTTTCATGTTTGTTTATTATTGTATTAGTGATAGTGACTTCTGAATGTTTTAGTAAAAGCACCTATTAAAATATTTATTGAGGCAGAAAAAACAGATGACTGAAGGAAAAGTGATTGTACGAAAAGTGATTGTACAAAAAGAAATCATTAACCATATAGCCCAGAATATGCCCATTTTTCACAAAACAGCTGGGAAATACCGATTCCTCAGACCAACTTTTTAACCAAGAGAAAAAATGACTGAAAATAATGGGGAGAAAGCAGGTAGCTAAGTACATTATATCAGCAAACCTTCAGTTCTTCAATTATTCATGTCCTTTCTTTCCTTTATTCTCCTCTCCCATATTTTTTCCTATTTTTAGTACTTTTAATATATAATAGTATCTTTCACATTAAAAGCATTTGCGTCACTTCTTTTTATTCTTCCCCATTGTAATCTATAGTAGAAAATGAAACAAAACTGTCATGTCCTAAAAAAGACTAAAAAATTGTTTCTCTTTCACCTGTTACATCATTACTTTTCGCAAAGCAGCTCTCCTTGCATCAACCTGTTGTGCTGCCTTCTAAATGAACTAAACCTTGCTTGCCCTTTCACTGCATTTCAAAGGGAAAACTTTACTATGAAAGATGGGCAGGTGCTAAAGATTATTTCTACAATATTTCAATGGAATAGTAATGAGAAAAGGAAAGCAAACAGCAAGTAGACTGTGTAGAGCATGGAAATGTTGACAACTAACATCATATTCTGAATAACTTTATCGTAGTTATAATTAAAGTTATATGTTTCATTGTTGACAATTTCTATTATCATGACTGGCAGTAAAGGTAAATTCTGAAGGAAATTAGCAAAAAATCATTTCCAAGGATATATAGTCTTACATTAAAAATTGATCTAGACTTTTATTTGAAATTACATATAATCTTTTTTTTGCAGTATTTTTAATTTCACTGAGTACCATATTACTTTCTCTTTTAACCCAGAAAAATCTATGTAGAATGTAAATTGTAATTAGTTGTGTATGATAACCTTATCATCTCAATAAAAAGACATAAATACAGGAGCTCAAACACAAGAAAAGCAGTGACTTAAAAAGCCTAGGCTTTGTATTTTGCTACTCTTGCTTCTACATGGCATATCTTTATAAACTGAAATATTTTAAATAACATTAAGAGAATATTTTTATAATTTTGCCTACAATGAAAGGCTGTATTTATTCACCTTAGAAGATATTAAGTGGTTACTCTACACTTGCCTTTGTATTCCTTTCTTTCATTTTACAGTGCTAGCATCCCTTTGAGTCTTTTTATAATGGAACCGATACTCAGAACGGAATCCAATTATAACAACCTACCAGAAGTACTAATTGGTGAAAATGCATTGCTGGTAATTGCTGTAAACTCATCCTTCTGACCAGGATGAGCGACAGCAATAAATTCTACTCACTGTTAAACAATAAGGAGAAACCACCATGAGCACTGTTTTTCTTACATAAAATGCATTAAAGTGAGTCATCCTCTCAAAAGTTACCTACTGGTAGCTTTAACCTGGATTCGGGATCTAAGGTAGGTGCTTAAAAACCAAAACAAAACAAATCCAACAAATAAACAAAAAGAATATAAAAATAATGAGGAGAGACAGAAGAAAGAAAACACTATCACACAGCGTTTTGTCGTGGATTTTTTCTCAGCTCTGTTGGCGAATCTCCAATATGATGCATTGGCTTCTTTTTGCGTTTCTTTTATTGCATCATTAATATGTGATCTTTGCACCGCTCTGGGCAACACTTTCATGCTAATAACTCTGCAGTGCTTCAAAGATTTGTATCTCAGGGCCAGGCAAGGCACCGAGCTGAGTGCACAGAGAGCATCCTTCATCTCTCGCTAAGGTGTTTTTGCGACGTAAAGACCTGCAAGGCCAAGGCTGAAGAAAACAGTTCTCCAGTTGTGTGGCTTTAAGCGTGCAAAAACGCCTCCGGCGGGACCCACGGACCCACCGGCAGCCAGGAGGCCCCGCGGATGCGCTGGAGCGCGGCCAGGCAGGAGAGAGCGGAGCTCTGGCTCGGAGCTCCCAGCCGTGCCCGCCCGCTTCACGTGCCACAAAATCCGCCTTCTGTGTGGATTTGGACAAAATTGCTAAAGTTTTCTTTCTTTTTTTTTTTCTTTTTTTTTTTTTTTTT
>VXBA01001184.1:429749-448961 GCA_013399895.1 Serilophus lunatus
CGGCTCCGGAAAAGAGAGGAGGGAAGAAGGGGAGAGAGTTGGAGACCGGCGGATCGCTGCCGGCCCCTGCCTTCCCTGCCGGCAGCGGGGAAACTCGGGGCGGGGAGCGGGGGAGGGCGGCGGGCCCTGTGGCGGCAGAGCTCCATACAAGGCGCCGAGGAACTCCCCGGGCACGGCCGCCCTGGGGCCGCGGAGCCGCCGCCCCGCCCCGCACAGCCGGGACGCTATTTTTAAAACCGCTTCGTGCCTTATTTTAATTCCAACCCCCTCCTCCCTAGTCGGCAGCAGCCGCGCACAGCTCGTGTGCCACCAGTCTGGGCTTTGCTTTAAATAGATGTTTTATAGATGTATCTATAAATGCCGCTCTCCCTGCTGGAGCAGCGCTGCTCAGCCCCGCGGGGCCGGGACGGCCGCCGCCCCCGCCCTCCGCAGGGTCCCGTCTCCGGAGCATCTCCGGGAAGCGGCCCCGGGGGGCACGGCCGGGAGTCCTGGGGCTCCGTCCCCGTCCAGGCGCATCGCTAACCTAGATACTCCTTTCAGATCCCTTGGGAAATTCAGAGGACACATTCCTTCTCTATTTTACCCATATCCACGAACATCAGTCTCTGTGGCAACTATACCTTGTCGGTACAAACGGAGAAATTAATCCAGCCAAATATTTCGTAGTTTATTTGCTAAAGCAATTAAAAGTTCAGTGACAAATTTGATTTTCTGTTCAATCTGGTTTGGGTTTTTTATCTGTTTTCTTTTTATATGTTTACATATTAATTTATATTTAATTCTGGCATTGTGTTCATATTTTAATATATTTTTAATTGGTTCAACAGGTGGAAACGAAAGAGTAGACTCAGTATTCATGCTGTTTTTACATCCTTTGTTTTAAGGCACACATCATCTTGAAGGTATTAATTTATATAAAGCAGAAAAGTGCTCATCTCTATTTTAAAGGTGGCAAAAGGATCAAATCTGAGATCCACAAATGAAGAATTCAATGTTCACATTGCCCAGGCTCAAAGCCAGCGTGATATTTCAGTTGCAATCTGTAATGCATGCCGTCACTCATCTACATTGTTTCTGGATTGGAGCTGGCACTCAGGAGCTGGTGGGAAGAACTCCCAGTTGTCTTCACCTCTCCACCTACCTGTAGGCACGTGGGATTCAGGGTTTGGATGCAAGTCCGAAATAGCATTTTCTAAAATGATTCTGCAGCCTGTAAACTCAAACAGTCTGAAGAGTACCTATAACCCAGCTTTTGGAGGTTTCCATAAGCCTTACAGTTTTGCCATATGAAGTGGCACGACTTTGAATATTTAACTGTAACCGCTTACTTGAGCACCTCCACTTCCCCAAGGAGTGCAGTGGGTAACTGCAGAGTCACAGGCCTGTGACACAGAAGTTCTGCTTCACATGGCATGTATTGTAATGAGATCCAGGGTAGAAAGAAGATGTTAGAAGCTGGATTAAAGGTTTGGAGAAATGCACAGAGGAAGGTGGGTGGAAATGTGAACTGGTTCATGTTGCAAAAGACCAGGACAAATTTACTTCTCAGAATGTGATTGAAGGCATCGCCTTATTCTTTGGCTCCCACACTAAGAGCAACCGTTATCAGTATCACCGAATCACAAAATATGCAGAGCTGGAAGGGACCCAGAAGCATCATGGAGTCTAACCCTTAGCCCTGCTCAGGACCATCCCCAAGAGTCACACCCTGTGCCTGAAAGTAACATTCAAATGCTTCTTGAACTCTGTCAGGCTTGGTGCTGTGACCACTTCCCTGGGGAGCCTGTTCCAGCACCCAACCACCCTCTGGGTGAAGAAAATCTTTCTAATATTCAACCTAAACCTCCCCTGATACAACTTCAGGCCATTCCCTCAGGTCCTGTCACTGGTCACTACAGAGAAGAGATCAGAGTCTGATCCCCCTGTTCCCCTCATGAGGAAGTTGTAACTACAATAAGGTCTCCTGTCAGTCTCCTCTTCTCCAGGCTGAACAGACCAAGTGACCTCAGTTGCTCCACAAGACCGTCCAGTTAGATGTACCCCAAAACACCTACAGTCTCTCAGTGGGCAACACAGTGAAGGATTAACACTCTGGCAAACCCATCCAGAATAAAAATGAATGCCACACCTGGTTTCTTCTGTACTTGAAGAATCAAACATATGCCTGTTTCATCTCTTCTCGATAGAAAAGTGTTCAATTCCCAGTTGTGCTGCCCCCAGAGGCCTGTTCACTAAGCCAGGGGCTCTGAGCTGGGAAAGAGGTACTCTCCCAGTGGAACACCACCGGAGTGGGCAAGCAGAGAGGTATACACATTTGTTGGTATGACTATGCAAACATACATGGGAAATGGTTTCAGTAGGTGGGAATAACTGAGACCGTCCTTACTCAGATGTACCATTTCAATATAATGTACAGAAAATCATAATGTAAAATGATAAACAGATTAGTACAGGGCTACATAGGAATGTTTCTTTCAAAATTAGTAAAATTTTCTGTAAGCCTACACTTCTGATGCCTATAGAGCTTCTTAGAGCAATAATTATAGATTCTAGTAACGCCAACAGCAATAACACATGGCAATCAATGGAACTGTGCAATGCATATGTGGGTTGGCACCTCACCTAATACTGTAAGGCCCGGATTGTGGCTGTTTCATCAGTACTAATACACTGAACAATAGCTGAAAGGGAAGAAGATGCTAGAGAAAATACTTCATTGTAAGTGAATGCCCGTGGAGCTCACTGAAACTCGGGGATGAAAGAGATGTTGATTACATGTGTCTCCAGCATGGAGGAGAAATACAGTTCCAAACAAGCTGGTTGAGGTGTGGAGGAGCAGCCAGGGCTGGAAAATAGGAAGATCTGTGATATAAAACTCAAGATCAGCCTGAAAGCTTTACAGGACTTACAAGTAAACTTGGACTGGAGTTCAGTTTTGAGAAAAGATGAAGTAACAGTGTTCCTTCAGAATTAAGTGAGGCTGGAAGTCAGGTCTTGAGTTTTTCCCTTTTTTTGAATCTGGAATTTAGGAAACCAATGCCACCCTTAATCAAGAAGAAGAAAAGAAAGCAGGACTTATTCCATGAGCAATGTGTTATGTACTAATTACTAACCCTTTTGCTTCACCTAATCATTTATGGGTTTAAAATTCATTAATATGCCACGTATTCAATAAAGACGCAAAATGTTTAGAAATGGTGATCTCATCCTACAACTGTGTATGGATATGAGAAATTAGGCTCAAATGAATTCCCACTCACTCTAACGAGAAATTGCGATTGACTTAAAATATTAAACTAGCAGAATTAAGATTCTTGAGATGTGTTCATTCTCCCATAATGCCGAAAAAAAGTACAAGTGTAGTTTTATCATGAAATTTTAAAATGTCATTAAATCTCCTAAACAATCAATTTCTTCACATTTGATAATTAAACTGTTTCCTTACATAGTCACAGTATTTTAAATACATAGCTTGTACTGCATACTGATGTTGCACTGCAGGTACTCCTATAATTTTTCTTTGATAAATTGATATTCCTAAAGATCTACTACACCTGACACTTCTTTTTTAAGCACTTAAATATAGTCTTGAATGGCAAACAATGAAAGTAAATCTTTCTTTATTCTTACTTCACTTCATTCTAAATTTATTGCCTGTCATATCTGACCAAGACCTTTCTGCGAAGGAGCACAGGAGTGACAGCTATTGATATAATGAGACATCTTACAGAAAGTTTGCTTTGCACCTACTTAGTGGACTTGGGAGGGTTATGTTTATGGTTAGACTCTATTTTAAAGGTCCTTTCTAACCTAAATGATTCTATTATTCTATTCTATGATTCTTCTGAAATTACTGGTAATTTTTCAATTCACTCTGGTAATCTGTATTTCAGAAATAAAAATTCTAATTGCAAAACTGTAAAATTTAATTTGTATCAAAAGCTTCCTTTCAGTTCATTAAAAGTATTAGTTCATGTTCAAGCCTTTCTCTTTTATTTCAATTTCTGGATATATTATTTATGTTTTTATAAATTATTTACACTGTTGCAAATCAAGCATAAAAGACAAAAGAGCTGGGCCTTCTATCTCTTAACTAGTTTAAAAAAAAAACCCAAATATATTCGGTTAGAATGAGAATCGAAGTTTTATTAATCTCATCTTACACTTGTCTATAAACACACTCTTCAGTAATCCGCATTGTCAGAAAACTTTTTGAAACCAGTGACATTTTAAGATGTAACATATACAGCAATACAGTGATTGCAGAACTTGTGTGAATAGATAGCACACAGCTACCAAGTATCCTGATTGTTTGTCTTTTGTGTGGGGATTGTAGGCAGTAATTGCATTGCTGTTATTCTCACTAACTCTGATTAGCAGCATGCTGAACAGGTTTCGCTTTTGTAGTTGGGGTGACATGTACTTTGCTAGACAGAACCTCCAGATGTTTTTGGATTCAGTCAAAATGTGCTTTCTGAAATACGGTAAAAAATGTAACAAAGTCTGTATGCATATCCAAAGAAGAGCAGTGAAGCTAGAGAAAGTTCTAAAGCACAAATCTGATGACAAGCAGCTGAAGAAGCAGGGGGTGTTTAGCCTGGAGAAAAGAAGGCTCAGGGAGACCTTATCACTCTCTACAGCTACCTGAAAAGAGGTTGTAGCCATACGAGGGGCAGTCTTCTCTCATGAGTAACAAGCAATAGGATAAGGCAAAAGGGCCTCAAGTTGCACCAGCAGACGTTTAGATTGGACACTAGAAAAAAATTCTTCATGGAAAGAATTGTCAAGCACCGGAATAGTCTGCCTACAGAAGTGGTGGAGTCACCATACCTGGAGATATTTAAAAGATGTGTAGATGTGGCACTCAGGGACATGGTTTAGTGGTGGACTTAGCAGTGCTTGAATGCTCGGACCGGATCTCTCACAAGCCTTTTCCAGCCTAAATGACTCTATGGTTCTGCGAATCTATGATAATCAATGCCACATACCAAAATACCATTTTGTTCCTGGCATGTAGTATCATTTTTATGTCTGTGTTTTAGACACAGGGCAGAAAGGGGTAATTTAACCGAATAATTCTTATTCTGTTTGCTTGTGCAGGACTGCCTAGAGAATGCAAGCAGCCTGATCTCAGTTTCTAATTTCAGGAGGAACAAAGCTTTTATTGAAGTCTGTACCACATGGAAATGCAGGATTCAACCCATTGCAAGTGAGATGAATTGTTTTACCTCTTTGAATTTGATATAATTTGTATTGTAAAAACTTTGTGACCTATATCCAGTAGCAAGATAGTCAACGCTGCTTTGTTCTCACGCTTGCTTTTATTCATATTTGAGTAAGCATGCTGCATCTTGTAGCAAAACTTTCACTATCTGATATAACTGTTTATGTCTTTCTTGTTATTCTCAGATTTAGGAAAAACATTCATCCTAATTCTAGTCATGAAAGCAAGGCTGTATGCATTTTAACACTGGAAGTTTTTTGTTTGGATTTTTTGAATCTGCAGTTAAACCAACAACAATCTTAGGGTAGTTTAATATTGAAAATTGGTGCCCAGCATAATAAATATTCTCTCAGAGAATACCAAGAAAAATATTTTAAAGTGCCAGACATCCAAAATTTCATCCATTGTGCTGATTTTGCTTGATGTAGAGCTGATTTTCTTCAGAGTAGGTAGTATTGGACTATGTTTTGGATTTATGTTAAAAACAGTGTTGATAACACAGGGCTATTCTAGTTATTGCTTAGCAGTGCTTACACAGCCTTTTCTGCTTCTTATCCTACCTTGCCAGTGAGTGGGCTAAGGGTGCACAAGGAGCTGGGAGAGGACACAGCTGGAACAGCTGACTCCAGCTGACTCAAGGGATATTCCAGACCATATGATGCCATACTCAGTGTATAAAGCTGGGGGAAGAAGAAGAAGGGGGAAGGGAGAGGATTCGATGTTGTGGTTTTTGTCTTCTCAAGTCACCATGACACCTCATGGAGCCCTGCTTTCCAAGAGAACCTGCCTGCTCACAGGAAGTGGGGAATGAATTCCTTCTTTTGTTTTCCTTGTGTGCACAGGATTTGCTTTACCTATTGAACTGCCTAGACCTCAACACACGAGTTGTTTTCTCACTTTTACTCTTCAAATTCTCTCCCACTTCCCAGTGGTGGGAAATGAGGGAGTCACTGTGTTACTGGCTGGGGTTGAATCATGGCAGCCATTTAAGGAGAAATCATAGTGCAAAGTTTAGTCAATTGTCGGTGGTCTTGATACATCTATGCACAGCATTGTAGCACTATGTGGAGATAATAGTTTGGTTCTGAAAGACTCTGTGTTGTAGAATAATTATTATGCTTCCGAGTTTCAAAGGAAAATAAACTTTTTTGTTCAAGAATCACTGTGTTGTATTTTGCAGTGTAATGTAGAAGTGCTCATTGTAAATCTCATGTTGATGTTGTGACACTATTCACAGAAAACCATAAATGTCAGTAATCTCGCTGGGGAAAACTCTCAGTTATAAATGTTAAAACATGTCATGTTCTGACCTTGTAAAGAAATATAACTTCTAAGACCAGTCTTATATAAATAACATATGTGTTTTCTATAAGGTCGTGATTAAGTGACACAATCTTTTTGTACAACCTTTTCTATCTTCTATCCAGCCCCTAAACTTAAATAATTTTAATTTAGTGTTTTCCATCCCTTCCATTGACTTTAAGCAGATACAATTCTTTCTTAAAACCATATATATATATATGTGTGTGTGTGTGTGTATATATATATATTTATCCTAAATCAGACACTTTCCCTCCATCTTTCCATCCTATGAGATATACTCTTACACCAGTAAATGCTTTTTTAACTGTAAGAATGTGACTTTCCTGAAATCTGGTGTTTTGCAACATTATAGGACTAAAATAGATTTGTTGACCCACTGCAGGGAGAGAGTAGACATTTCCTGAGATGGTAATCAGAATAATCATAGCAAACCACTTTCAGCCAAATGGAGTGAAGACACCTCAATATCTCATTCTTACTTAACCCATCTGTCCTAATTAATAAGGTGATTGCAAAAGCTGCATTCAGAAGTTGTTGCTGATGTTTTACTTAACCATATTCCTGCAAAAGAATGGATGCTGTTGTGCCGTCCAGCCACAGACACTGCTTTTGGAAGTTCAACAGGGTAAGCTAAAGCTTAGTAGGGAAATTCTATCAGAGTCCCTTCTTTTGGAACGTAGTTATTGCTGTTCCCATTCTGGGTTTAGTGAGACACTCATAGGCTGCCTATAATGAAAAAAGGATTTTCTTTTGTCTTACCCAGTGGTAGTCAATGGGCATAGACCAGCACCTCCACAGAATCCTATCAAAAGTTGTTGAAATGGTATCAGTATCTTGTTTCATTCACTTTATAAACAAGCAAAGAGTGCAAGAGTAAGTTAGAAGGCATATTGGGCAAGGAGATGAAAAAAGTAATGAAAAATAATAGAGGAAAAATAAAACTTAAGAACAGGAAAGTAAATATCAAAAAGGAATGGTGTGTGTGCATGTGGAAATGAAGACAAAGCTACAGATGCATAACGTAAAACAAATTTTAAAAAGGAAATAGAAAGGTGGGAAAAAATAAAGTGAAAGAGGAAAACAGGAATATGAGGAGGAAAAAGGTTATTAGGAAGATGAGATAGTAAAGGGAAAGAAAACTGGGCATTATGAAAGAATTCATGCAGGTAAGTAGGAAGGGTAACAAAGAAGAAAAAGAGGAATGAGAACACCAACAGAGGTGTGGTCTACACTTACTGATGTGTGCACTTATTGTTAAAAGATGGCGAATTAAGAATTATAATGGTAAAAAGAAGACAAGCATGTCTTTTATTGAGCCAAGGGAGCACACCATAAGCTGCCATGGCTTTGCCATGTGCTGGATCAGAGCCAGGTGGCCCTGTTAGCTGAGGTCGGGCCCATCTAATATGCTTTGCCCCTAAGCAGAGATTACTAGCTCAGGTAACAAAGGCCAAGTAGCTTCTGGCTTTGGACCACAAGACCAAATACTTGCATTCAGGATGAAGGCTCTCTCCTATACAACACAATATACCTCAATCTGAACATACAGCTTCTGCTACACACTTTACATCAAGTACAAAAATGATTTAAAGAAAATTTTAATCTTTTTTATACTCATAGCTTCTAATGAGAGAAGCTAGTGGGATGCATGGTAGACTTTATGCCAAGTAGCCTTAGGAAATAATAAAATAACAAATAAATATTTATAATATTCCTTCTCCAGTAAAGCCTAAAGACAGATAGGTTCTCTCATCTCTTTCATGATTTATTAAAAATCTTTAATTGGTTGTTCTTAAAATATTCCAATTTGACTTTTAAAGTGAAACGTCAAAAGATAAAAGCATCTGTAGGTAAACTTCCACATCTGATCTGTCTCTATAATTCAAATGAAGGAATGGATTTAAAAGTTACATTTCAATCTGTTGCTCTCATTTCAGTCACAAATGAGTATTTTTATGTTGTTTGAAAGTATAAAGTGGAATTTTTGCATTTGCCCATAATATCTATAGGGATCTAGTTCTTTCCAGAATCATGTGCTATTAAACTATGTGATTATATGCCATTTATTCATATGGGTTAATACCACCTCTATAGTCCAAACTATTTCACCAGCCATAATATATCACTATGGTAATGTTAATTCCCCTTGTTATAATTGGCTCTGTACAGTCTGCCATTTCGTGCAAAGCAACAAAGAGCAGCTCTGCACAATCCACTCCAAATGCTGCATTTAATTGTGTTGTAGACTTCATATTGCACTTGCAGATGTTATTAATTACTGCTACTCCCTGTTTAATAGCTGTTTCCATAGTAATTATGAGATTTTTTTAAAGAAGATGTGAAGGGAAGTAAGTTGAGTAGTTGCTTTTGTTTTGTTTTGTTTGTTTTTCTGAAAGGAGGACAAAGTCAACCTGACTATACATATAACATATCCCAAAACCCTAAGCAGCATAACATAAATAAAAAGTAATGACAGAAGAATATGAATGTTTTCAGAAGATATCAAGCTACTTAAATAATCAGTTACTTAAGTTAAAAACCTGCTCTCATTATATCCTTCTAAGTTTAATCCTAGCATGTGATTATGTGATTTTTGGCACAATCTAGAATGTCTAGTGAAATCAGAGTGAATGCAGTGCAAGGAAACTTGGGGCTTTGTCCGTCTCCAGCATCACTGATTTACTAGATACGAACACACTACCAATGATGCTGGTTTAGAAAAAATGACTTTAACTGTCCAGTTCTTCCTTCCTTGAGCACAGAAAGCCTTTCCCCTACTTTGAAATGCAGATGACTGGCTCCAGGAGTACCACAAGAATTTTCCCTTTTTATGGAAGTGCAATGCCAAATCCCACATGAACCCGTTTGTGCTGTGGGAGTGAAATATGACCTTTTGAAGCAGATAAGCATTTGCCCCATGCACTGATGAAATTTTGGGTTTAGAGTTTAAGTAGGTCAGAAGCGATGCCCATTTTGTGACTGATCTTCAAAAGGGTACACAGCACCTCCACTGCTTGTTTGCATTAATAGTCCAATATTTGAAATTGTCACCAAACATCTACATAAAGCCCACAGTAAATAAAAATAATTCAGGGTATAATAAAATATATGAAAATAGAATCTGTAAAAAAAAAAAAAAAAAAAAGGAACTCAATGTCTAAGAGGATAAATCCGGACTGAAAGTTTTCTTTTTATAACACAAATCAATTTTTTCCCAGTGAGCTGGGAAATTCCCGTAGGACCAAAGCAGGTTCTGCCTCCCACGCAACACTTTGCAGCAGAAATCCTCTTTTAGAAGAAGTTTCTCTCCACAAGAGGCTTCTTCTGTTTTTTCATCTGCAACCTTGGACTAGATGCCCATGCACACTATCCTTGAGGCCAGCTGAACCACATCCTGCATGACATCCTACAGAGAAGTCACCTCAGCACCTCCCCACAGACTGCTGGAGACCAAACTGAGGCACCTGCTAAGAAAAAGCAGCAGCTGTGTTAGATAGGATCGTTGTTCATTATTCCCTGGAAATAGAGTTCCTTTGTTTCTTTTTGACCTTGGAAACTTTTGCCCTTGACTAGGCTTTTCTTCTGGCCAGTCTCACGAGGTCTGTTTTCTAGGCTTAAAAAGAGATCAGAAGAAGATCATTTTTGAAAACATGAAAAGTCTATGGAAGACATCAAGAGGAGGATATAACCTTGACAGTACAGGGGTAAAGAAGGCAGAAAACCTAATGCAGGGTCAAAAAATTGAAAGGAAAACGATTAATTAAAATGTACTAAAGGAGTTTTGAAGATGAAAAAGGAATATAAGTGCTATGTATTTTCTTTTATAACATAAGCTCTGCTGAAAACAGGCAAAGCATGGCTTTTATTTGAGTGGCAATTTGCATATTAATATTGTGATAGCATTATGCAATAGTATATAAGACAGATTGGGTAAATAAAGGCTGTGACCAAACATTTCAGCTTGCCCCCCATATCTATTGAAAATAAAACTGACAGAATGTCACACTGTAGGGTTGTCCTTTTATTTGTTTCCAGTAGAACATTAATTGATGTGTTCCCATGTTTTAATATGTGATTTACAAGCTCAATAACTTGAAGGGTGATTACAGCCAGGCAAGCAATCTGGAGGCCAAACTTCATTTCAGAGAACTGTCTTGGATATTTCACTTTGGAAATCATGGCTTTCTAAATGTGTGGGAGACAATATTAAGTGGTGGCAATCAACAGTGCAGTTTTCTGTTGGTGTAGCAGGAGGGATTATTTTGAAATAGCTAGTGCATCTGTTTTGTAGCTATTTTTTCCTTGAACTGAAAAATCTACAATGTTTCAAACAAAATGCTCACAAAATGCTCAAAAATGTAGAAATGCCCAGAGATCTTCACAAAGAAAATTCTGTATTTTAAAAAAAATATTTGTGGGTTTTTGTGTGTGTGTGCTTTTTTTTTTTAGCAGCCAAAAGGAAAAGAAAAAAAAAGAAAAGAAAGAAAGCAAAAAAAAAATCAAACAAAATTCCTTCCTATAGTTTGTTTTGGAAAATACATGGTAACCCAGAAACTTTTGAATTATAGTTTCATTCCAATACAATCTACAGTGACTCAACTGTGACCCCTAAATACCAAGGCTATAATGGGAATGGTGAAAAATTCAAGCTCATTATTGTAATACCCCGTGTTGGTATAATATCATCAATCCACTTCATGTTTCATCCAGTTTTCTAATATGGTTTCATTTGGTGAAAGCTGCTTAACAGAAAAAGTTTAAAGTGTTTGTTTTCTTTTAATAACTCTATTGTTAAAAGAGTAATAGAGAATTTGTGTGTCAGAGAAAATGCTGTGATTTTGTGGTTCGATTGAAGGTTACTTACAGTACAGCAGCTTTAAAGTTCGTATTACAGCTCACACATCAAAAACAGCTAGGAGATGGTATTAGTATTGAAAAGCAGAATACTAGAGGATGGGTAAGGCACCATATAACTTTGCAGAGTGAAAACTGGCACATGTTGGCCAAAACTCTGTGGAAGCAACTATCAGCAGTAAATTTGTGGTATCAAAATATGAAATATGTTTAAAAACCAAACACTATTTTGTTATTTATTACATTGAACCTTTTGTCTGAAAACTACAGGTATGAAGATTTTACTTTATCTAACTTTTAGAAGAATATCACTGCCCTCTTTTTACCTGTGAGTTATCTTGTCACTTCACTGGTATTCTGTGCCAGTGCATTCCTCTGTTCAGCATCATCTCGGGATTTGTAGCAGAGTCGCTGTTTTAGGAGACACTGATTGACTAACACCTTTTGCAACAAGTGAAACTGCCTCTGTGCAGGAGAGAGATCAAGTCTTTACTTTTAATACAAACTCATATAATTCATTCGTCATCACAGTTCCTCATTACTGATTTTTCCACAGAGTATTTAATAGTGTGAAGAATGCTTGTTCTTATTATATATACTTCCTTCCTTTTCATCTTTTTTTTTTTTTTNACAGTTTCATACTAGAAAGCCAAGCACACCTTAGTCTCTGTTCAGAAGGTGAGAAGTGTGACTCAGCCTCAGGCTTTTCAGTCCTACAGACAATATGATGTTTTGATGTGGAAGCAAAGTGGCTTCCTAGCAGATGAAAAAGCTTATGAGAGTATAAATAAGGAAAAGTAAACAGATAGTAACAGTGAAGTTTTGGTGTGGCAAGAAGAGTGGGATAATTCAAGAGAGGTTAAGTTTTGGAGGCAGGGCTGATAGGAAGTGGAACCTTTGAGGAAATTTGAGCAGGGGAAATGCAACTGAAGAGTTTGCAGGAGGACATTGGAGATTAGATGTTTCCCTGATCTTCTAGTAAGCATATCGTTATGTCTAAAGAATTAAATTGCTGTCTTTGGCCTTCATTACAGATATTTAACTGGTCATTAGGTATCTTTGAACTTCTTTATGCATGCAATGTAATGGATATTGGGAATAAAGTGTTTATATCGCCTAAATAATCTGAAAAAATTACGATGCAGACATGAGAACATATCTAGAAATATGGCTGCAGCTAATACACTAAGTGTCCATGGGTCCAGGTTTCCAAAAGTCTTCTTCTGTTTGTACCTAACTCAGCAAATGATGATGTAAATAATCCAGACTAAGTCATTCTATGTCTTGGAGCTTCCTGCCAACTAGAGATGATAGAATTAATTTCTTCTCCATTCTCCTATATGAAATGAGATGCTGGAAGTTATCAAAATGAGGTCAGAAAATGCTGTGTTCTTGAGGTCAAAAAGTTTTAGAAGAAAATAATAATTACCAAAAATATAACTGATATCAAAATAAGCACCAGAAGTTTCACTACTTTCATAAAGGACAGCAGCAGACACATTATGCAATAAAGGTTAAAGGAAAAGATAATAAAGTTATGGTTATGTCATAGCTATGACACTGTCCTTAAAACAAACAAAACTATTACTTTCGTCCTTGTTTATGACCTCATTTCTATAAAATGCTTTGAAAGAGATTTCGAAGATAATGAAAGACAGAAAAAATGTGATAACATACAACATGGGTTTACAAAGACTTGCTTGATCGTGCTGGATTAAGCTGCTATTTTCCTTTGATTTTCTGGACAAAGAAAGTGAAATACTTCTAATCTACTTGGACTTTTACAAAGCATCTGATACAATTCCACAAGGAAAATTATTAGCTAAATAGAGAAATCAGGGATTAGCACAAGAATTTTAAAATGGGTAATGAATAGACTTAAAAGAGAAAAAGTGAAATGTTGAGGTAAAATGATGGTTAGATAATTAACTTGAAAACTAGATTAGAGACCTTTTTTGTCTAATATTTTCATTAGTAATCTTGGCTCATGATATGTGGTAGCTCTGTTAAAATTTAATGATGACACAAAGGAATTGCTGATATAGGGGAGGGCCAAACATCATACAGGGTGAAAAAGATGAATGACAATGGCACTAACAGAGCAAGAACAAAATCATGACTTTAGGGACTAATAGGACAAATATTTGCTGCACGTATTGGCTGATAACAGGATGACTATGACTTATTAATATTATGTAGAGACAAGAGAACCAAATATAAACCCTTAATCTGGTTCTGTTCCCCTGTACTGTTTTTTAATTTTTATTGTTTTCCATTCCTTTTTATTGTTTCCTTCAGGGGAGGTTTAGATTAAATATTAGGAAAAAAATTTTCACTGAAAGAATGGTCAGCATTGTAACAGGCTGCCTAGCGAGGGGCTGAAACTGCTATTTCTGGAAGTGTTAAAAAAACCGTGTTGATGTGGCACTGAGGGACATGGTTTAGTGGTGAATATGGTGATGCTGGATTGACAGTTGGACCTAATGATCTTACAAAATTTTTCCAACTTGAATGATTCTGTGATTCTATAAAGCACTTGAATTCAGGCTGAGCGTGAAGAACTGTGAGTCCGAATCCTTTTTCTTACTCCCATGCAGTGTGCCCAGGAGTTCAAGAAGGCGAATGGCATCCTGGCCTGCATCAAGAATAGTGTTGACAGTAGGACCAGGAAAGTTATTCCTCCTTTGTACTTGGCACTGGTCAGGCCACAGCTCGAGTACTGTGTCCAGTTCTGGGCCCCTCGGCTTAGGAAAGGTGTTGAGTTACTGGAACACAAGCCCTATGAGGAATGGCTGAGGGAGCTGGGGTTGTTCAGCCTGGAGAAGAGGAGGCTCAGGGGTGACCTTATTGCTCCTGAAAGGAGGTTGTAGTCAGGCGGGGGTCGGTCTCTTCTCTCAGGCTCCCAGTGACAGGACGAGAGGACACAGTCTTAGGCTGTGTCAGGGGAGGTTTAGGTTGGGTATCAGGAGAAACTTTTTCACAGAAGGAGTGATCTCCCATTGGAATGGGCTTCCCAGGGAGGTGGGATGTGTTTAAGGATGGGTTGGATGATGAACTTAGTGACATGGTTTAGATGGTTTAGATGATGGATTAGTGTTGGATGGGTTGTTAAGTCAGGTAAAAGGTTGGACTTGATGATCTCTCTTGTCTTTTCCAACCTTGTTAATTCTCTGTGTGTATATTCCCATGCATATATAGCCTGTGAGACCCCATCCTGACTGTGGAATACCCTTCTAGCTATCCATGTGAAACAAATAATTTCAAACTGGAACAAGACTAAGAAAGGTTCCTGAGACTAAATGTATTTTGCTTTTACAACCTGGAGGCAGATAAGGAGTATGCCCACCCTCTGAAATTGTAAGAGCAGACAAAAGAGAGGAAAAACACACTTTAGCTAATGAATAATGCTGGTATGAGGATAAATATTATTATTAGTCAAGGATAGATGTGGAGAGGAAAATCAAGAACATCAGAGCAGTAAGAGTCTATAAGGACAAAAAGAGAATGTGTGTATCCAACTCATGAAACAGAAACAGCAGTGTCCTTTCACTTAGACCGGTTTCTCGCTTCATTTTTATTTCCACAGTGAGTATGAATTTCCCTTAATATCAGTAATTCATTTCTTTTTCAAGTATGCCAGCCCATATAGAGCCAACAAAACCCCAAAATCTCCCTCTCTCCTTAGATCCAACATAGAGTAACCAAACTCTTATTTGTTCTGAAGAATTCCTGATACTTGCTTAAAAACACTACCTCTTCAAACTGGATCTTTAAAAATGGTCTCCAATGTTAGTTGTTTAGCCCTTTTATCCCAGTTTCTTAGAGCAAACCATTTAAACAATTTTACTTCCAAGTAGTTAAATTGCCATTACTGCTATTTTGAGGCAAGACTGTTGCTTGGTGCACTCAAAGGCTAAGTCAGCTCCTGAGCAATGTAAGCAAAGGTTATTGAAAATCAGCTGTAAACTGACAAGTTTTTCAGATTGAAGTTATAATGTTAAATTCAGTGATATCAGATACAATCTCTACCTCTATTTAAAACTATATATGTTAATTTATGCAAGCCCAGATAAGGATTTTTTTTTTTTTTTGGCTTTATAGGGATTAGATGGCCAGACAGGAATTTCATGCTGGCTGTGAACACTTCAGGAGTTACAAACTGTTAGTAACTTGGCCCCTGTCAGAGCAAGTTCTCCTCAAAAGAGCAATGGGGACATAGACATTTCCCTTCAGAAAGAGTTTTCATATCTGGTTTCGTTCCAGATAAGCGTGAAATCCCAATCCTTCAAAATGTTCCACATAAACAAAGCAGTAAGTTTGAGCCAACTAACAGTGGTTTGGTTTTACATCTAAAATGTTAACACTGACAATAAATGTAAATGCAATACATTTAAAGAATTTATGACTATTGGGTCGAATTTGATCAGTGCTTTAGAAATTTTGCTGAAAAAAGTGGAGGAATATCTTTCAGAATATGTGTAACATTTAATTTCAATACTCCATGCTCTATTCTTACAACAGCTGAAATAAAATTCAAATTATTTTACACAGGACTTGCATAACTACAATATTAACTAAATATTTTTATTTAAATAGAATAGTTAAAAAAATTTCAATTTGATGACATAGCTTGGCCATTTTTCAGTTTGACCTCGGCTAATTGTTTCTACATCAGTCCATGAACCTCTCAAATCTATTTTTCACTCTGCTTTTTCCCTGAAATAGCCTTTCATCGTGATGTATGGAAGAATCAAAAATAAGGCTACCTCTAGCCTTCTGCAGATGGAAGAATACACCCAATAAACTCAAGATCCTGAAAAGAAAGAAAGAAAAAATGAGCAGAAAAAAAAACTAACCATCACTATCAACAACAACAAATACAGAAGGACTTCAGTTTACCATCAAGCTGCAAAACCTGTTACTGCAGGTTTTCACACAAATAAAAGCTATTCTATTATTCAGGCTTTTTTGATATAACCTATAAAAAGCATTGTCCTTGCTGCAGCTGATGGCAGGTTTGGAGGTGCTGGAGAAGCCCATCATGGCGTGGATGGGAGAGGAGTTCAAGAGCTGCACTTTTGCATTTCTTGTGAGGGCTGTGTGGGGTTTTTGTTGTTGGTCTTGATTTTTTGTGTGTTTTTTTTGTTGGGTTTTTTTGTGTCTTGTTTTTTGTTGGTTTGTTTGTTGTTGGTTTTGTTTGTTTATTTGACAGCTTGAGTCGATCTCCCAAAGGAAAACTAAAGAATAATGTGGGATAAAACTCAGAAAGCAATAATCAGGGATAATTTTTGTCTCACAAGAAAAAGGCATTTTATTGAATGGAAATCCCATAATATATTTATCAGTTTTGGAGCTTATTTTATATGATGTTATGTCTTAATTTTACAATAGAAAAAACCCCAAACAAACTACTGTATTAGAGTTTTTTATAAAGTTTAAAGCTGACCTTGTGGGTCTCTGAACCCTAAACCTAATGGTATCTTAGAGGCTGAGGTTGAGGTCCTCACCATCATGGGTGCCCAGATTAGAAAGGTGTGGAGGGAGCGATATTGGTACAGTTCCATGTTCCACTTGGCATGACTTTTTCATCCTGTTTCTTTGATTTAGATAGAATTATGGGTTTTTTTGTAAACCAAGCTTTTTTATATTTTTTTCTGTTTGTGAAACATCCCCCTTAATAGTCACCAGATAAATCTGATAGGTGCTAACCCATAAATAATGAATTCTAGTAAAAACTCAAATAAATAGCAAGTATTTCTAAATATGATAGAATAGAAAAAGGTTGATACCTGCAAGGAAAAACTTATAAAGAACACCACAGAGAGCTGTATTTACAGAGGTAAAGTTTCGATGTGCCAAATAATTTAAGTAATATTAGTAATCATAAAACAGTTTGGGTTGGAAGGGAATTTTAAAGATCATCTAATCCAACCTCCTGTGGGCAGGGACACCTTCCATTTGATCAGATTTCTCAAAGCTCCATTCAACCTGGCCTTGAACAATTCCAGGGCAACTTGTGCCAGCGTATTGCTAGTCTCATAGTACATAATTTTTGTCTCTTTCAGTTTAAAACTGTCACTACAGGCACCGCTAAAATTTAGCTCCCATTTTTGTTTATAAGCCCTTTCAGGTACTGAAAGGCCATAACAGGGTCTGGCTGGACCCCTGTCTTCTCCAGGCTGCACAGTCTCAACTTGCCTAGTCTGTCTTCATAGGAGAAGTGCTCCAGCCCTCTGATCGCCTTCATGGTCCCCCTCTGGACTGCCTCTAAGAAGTCCATATCTTTTTTGTGCTGAGGACCCACCGCTGGATGCAGTGCTCCAAGTGGGGTCTCACCAGAGCAGAGTAGAGGAGCAGAATCACTTCCCTCACCTTGCTGGCCACTCTTGAGATGCAGCCCAGGATATGGTTGGATGCGCTGTGAGTTCACATTTCTGGATCATGTCCAACTCTCCTCAGGACTGCTCTCAATGTGTTCCTTGCCCAGTGTGTACTGCTACTGGGAATTGCTCTGACTCATGAGCAGCACCTTGCATTTGGCCTTGT
The DNA here is from genome assembly GCA_013399895.1 of Serilophus lunatus. Classification (NCBI taxonomy): domain Eukaryota; kingdom Metazoa; phylum Chordata; class Aves; order Passeriformes; family Eurylaimidae; genus Serilophus; species Serilophus lunatus. Next base: position 447,697 of record VXBA01001184.1, read on the forward strand.
TGAATTTCTTGAGATTAATTATCTGCTTTTAAAGTCCTGGAGTCTTTAGTTAGGGTGGAGGGAGGCAAAAGCTTCTTTGAATAAAGGCTAAGGTCCTAAAGTCCAAGTTTTTCCATCTGGATGATGTCATACTGGTACAAATCAGAAGAAAAAGTGCTCCAAGCAGAACTCAGTTAGTAAAATGTGTTGACAAAGAAGCTTTGATATATAACAATTAACATGTCTCTCTCCTGGTTTTTAAGTTTTACTGTGGTTTTGGTTTTTGTTGTGTTACAAAATGATTGCCACAAAATATTTCTGCCTGTAAATTATTCTCCAATGTTTATTTGGGTTAATTGGCTAAGAAAAGTTAAGGCAATCTTGGTTACCAAAGCTACCAAACCTATTCTCAAACATGAGGCTTGAGGTAAGAATTCATCAGTGTCCAACTGGCCACAGTTCAACCCTTGGAAATTTTTTTGTAGGTAAGAGATTTGTCTCAACAATGTCAGAGAAAGTGGTATAAAAATCCAGATATAAAGCCCAGTCAGGAACTCTGTCAAATGTTGGAAGGTGCTGATTTAGTGAATTTTCATGACTACTTTCACCAGTACTTGTAGATTTGCTAGCAGGTTTCCAGTTCAAAGACTGGTTGTGTTAAGAAAGGTTTAATGATAGAAATATGTTAGTGGTGTGACTTCAGAAAACTTGACCTGATGAGAATGTCCTTCCCAGAGGATGCAATTAAGTTATATCTAGGGAATATTTAGCTTGTTTACTAGTTTGTAGTGGAGTATCCTGATAACAGCAAATAATGGTAGTGGCAAAAATAAAGTTTAACAAGTTTAATAAAGTTTAACTAGTTATACTAGTGCTCATTTGAATTAGGTTTTACTACTAGTGAGACTTAGTTTCTCAGTGATTTCAGATTATTGTAATTGAAGTTTAGGCAATTATTTTCCCCTAGTGTTTATTTATTTCTTTACAGAAGTGTGGTGGTTTAAGCACCACAATATTAACTAGGGGGCACTCTTAGTAATGACGAGAAGAATGACAGAATGTGACAACAGCGAAACACTTTATTTGTCTGGAGCTCAAAGAAAACACAGTTTAGGGAACCCCAGACTCAACACATAAAAACAAGCACCCGGCAAAACCACAAAAAGGAAAAACCAAGAAAAAAGGAATAAGGAAACTGCTTTCAAAGGCCAGCCAAACTGGCCACAGAGAGGCAGTGGAAAAGGAAGAGCCACTTTCTCTTTCTTCTGGAATCTCTGAAAAAAACA
>VXBA01001184.1:449444-543316 GCA_013399895.1 Serilophus lunatus
GGCCAGGGCCGTGTGTCGAGCTTCCCCCTCCCCCCCGCCCGCAGGCGCCGCGGGTGGGGGGGGGAAAGCCCGCACCGGCACCGTGGGCTCCTGGGAGCCGCAGTGAATCAGGAAGGAAAAAAACCTGAAAAACCAGGGTTTACATTGAGAACAGGGGGATCCCGTCCCCTTTTCCCCTCCCCGCTCCCTCCAAGAACCTGCCAGCACACCTCCCTGCACCCCCCCCTCCCTTTTCAACCCACTACAAGAAGAGACACTCTGTGTTCAGAATTAAATGACAAGTCACTATTTCTGCCTCCCTGTAGCAAGAGTTGAGTTAATCTTTCTATTCCATACAGAGCATATCTTTCTAATGTGGGTCTGGGTCAAAAAAACAGAGATTGAGTCAGAGCAGTTTACATATCGTCCAGTAAATATGTCCTGGGATCATATACTGAACCATGAAGCTCTTGCCCGCTGTTGTGGTGGCATGAACAAAATTTACTATAAGGCAAATTCGTGGTGTAGAAATATTAGGGAGAGTCATGGAAAAATGAAGAAAATACACAATGGGGACTGAATTAAGGTTGCAAAAGTAGCTTTTGAATCCTTGACTCTGTAACCTTTGTAACCTTAATAATGTTATTTTAATGCATACTATGTTTTATTTGTTTAATGCCTCAGAGTAGCTACATTTGGAATGAACTCCATCACCTCCACTGAAGGAAGCAACTCAATAGGTCCTGACCCAGCATGGCCTGTTGTGATCAGCCTGTGTAAGGTCATAAGCATCAGCCTTAGCCCCGAGACCTGATGACAGGGTGCAGAAAAATTCTGTCCTCTGTTTCATGACAGCGTAATTGCTCACTTTGTCATGTTGATCTTGTAACATGTCCCCTGCTCCTACTGCTTCTCAGTAATTTTCTGCATAGGAATACCCTCTGTGCACTGTCACCATTCACTCTGTGACACGGTGAAAGTACTGTACAGGCTATTTCTGTTAGATTTCACTAGGGAATGTTATTTCTCCCTGGAGCTGCTTCCATTAGCTTCATGCTATTTGTATCTCTGAAGAAACAATTTTAAACAGCACCCGTCCTACTGATATCAAGCCTTTCCCCTCCTCCCTCTCAGAGCTGGCAGTCACAACTGACCATGTGCCAAATTAAAATTCAAGAGGGTTACTATCCAGTGTTTGACATACTCTAATGCTTCAGGATCCTTTCACTGTAATGTCATGCTATACTTGAGCAATGCATTGCCCAGGTCCTGAGTTCCCCGAATTCGGTGCCTCCAGAATCCTGAAGCAATGCACTTGTGTTAGGGCAGCTCTGTCAATTATAATATCAGTCTGCAGCATGCTACTAGGACTTTATGATCTTAGATGTCCCGGTTGAGTACAGTAGTGGTTTAACAAGCTGCCTCTTTGCAGTCCGGTGGGCCATTTGCTTGGGCACAGAGAGGGTAGGGGTCATGTAGGGGGGATAGGGAGGACAACACATTAACCTTCTCCGTGACATGGATAGTCCTGAACTCCACATCTCCAAGTCAGAATCTAAAGAGCAGCATTTAACAACCTGTGATCTGCTCACCGTTGCTTTCAAGGGCATTTTACTTAATTAGAAAAATTCACTCAAATTATGTCCACATCACTGGCATCATATGTTACCCTCACTTGCCCCATAGAAAAGAGAACCATCATTAAAGGAACTGTGTTCACAAATGCATCCTGTCACCAGTTGTTTCATGCAATGTTACTTTCCTTTCCTCCCTATGTACCTAATGACTTGGTGTTGTTATTTATACTACTTTTGAGTTGATTTTTCTTACCACCATATGTTCACTCATTTTAGTTCTGATGATAATGATCTTTTGTGGTATATGCACTTCCATGTATTAATTATTGCCAAGATTCAGATGTTTGAGTTTCAAAAGTAAAAAGTTATTTTCTTTGTATTTTTCATCATTCAGAAATAAAAGCTTTTGACAAAGGAGATTTAAAAAAAAGGTTACATTTTTAAGGATTAATCTTTACAATAACAGAGAAGCACTGAAAAAATGAGGATGAAAAAAAATTGTTTGACATTCTCCATTTCTAAAAGTTTGCTTTCATAGTTCTGACTGTTAATTGTAACTTTCATACTTTCAGAGGATATTCAAACAGATAGATTGCAGAACCTGTGACGGGAAGAAAACCTCTAGGCAGATCTGTATATACTTAATGCTGCCGACTTCACTTCTCACTGATACCTGCTGCCATAATACCTTTATATGATGCACTATATTACGCTAATATTTTAGGAATTGTAAATCAGCTGTCTGATACAATAGTGAGTGATTTTTGGTAGGAAGGATAGTCATAACTGGTGATCTTCTTGGGTTTTCTTATTCTGCATTTCATCCATTTTGCAGGATGGAGTGCTAAAAGTGAAGATTTGGACACTACAGGAAATTAATTCATTAATTCACTTTTGTGTGATTCAGGAAAGCTTTTGGCCATTGTTCATTTTCACAATCCCACAAATCCTGGCCTTTAGCAGAACAAGACATCAGAGATGAAAGCCACCTCCTTCTCAACTTTCCTGTGGAGTGGGCATGTGTTTTGTCAGGTCACATATTCATGAAGAATTGGATATGTATTGATAAGTTTGGCTCCTGACATTACCTTGTAGTTTTGAATTTCTCTGCAGCAATCATCTTAACTTCAGTATACCTGATTCCTTCATGAATTGCTTTCCTTCACTGACCCAGTATTAAAAGTGCCTTTTGTATTACAGGCTGCACCAGAATATATGTATTAATGTTGTTATGTTGAAAACAGTACTCTCAGAACACAGAGGAATCAAAACTGCAAGGATTAATTGAGAAACATCTTCCTCTGTTTTGTCTATAGAAGTTTAGAAAGAGCCTACTAGTCAAATGCATATTTAATCACGAAATGGATTTTTTTTTAGTTTTGATTTACCAGCTGATCTGAGAAACATTGGGAAATATTTTTATTTTACCCAACTGTAATAAAAATATTTTCTTAAAAAAAAATAAAATTCAAACCACAACAATAAACATTAAAATTTCAACTTCAGTTTTATTTCAAATTATAATATTAAGGTTGGAAAGGAAATCATAATAATATTGCACATGTTGAGAAGAAAATATTTTAAAAACCAGAAATGAAAATTTGTATATCAAGGATGAAGATATTTGTAAGTTCAGTGCAGATATCTATCAGTATTTGGCCTATTTGAAGCTGTAATTTTTGAGAATTAGATATTTGTTGATTTTTCTTAATCAGATTTCTTATAGCATAAATTTTATATGAGCTAGAAACTTAAGTATCTCAGAAAATGTGACAATAACCAGCAGGAATTTTCTTTTTGAAGGAGTAAAAGTATAATTTTCATTGTAATCTTCAAATGAGAAAAAAAATTGTCGTCTTAAATGTTTTTTACTTGTAAGGACTCCCTGGGTATCCAGTTTTTCAGTCATAGCCTGTGATCCTGTGGTTTGTGCATTTACATTATTATCACAGCTGACTACACATATGACTCAATAATCTTCTGAGTATAATATGACTACACGTATCTAAGTGGTTAACCAAATTTTGATATATTTAGAACTGATATGTTTCACCTTTCTGATTTTATCATTTTTAGTTTTCTACTTGGAAGAATGGGAAGTGCTGGCTTTTCCGTGACACGAAAGAGTGGAACTTCAGAGCCCAGACAGCATGTATCTCTGAAAAAGGAGGGGGGAACTGGCAATATTATTGAGGTATCTGTCAGCAATCCCAATCCAGCCTCTCTGAAAGAGCTTTTCTCAACATTATCTGAGAAAATGCTCCATTTTCTGTGTGTCTTACCACACAGAAACACAAGTGTGTAATGTAAGAGGGTAGTGCTTCAATGTGGAACTGGACATCTAGTCCTCTATCTTCATTCGTAAAAGAAATCTGCTGAAGAGCTGGAGGGTTCTGTAGACCTGTATGTTGTGTATCCAAACCAGCTCACATGTGATGTAGCCTGACAGCCAGATAAGCTTGGACAGGAAAGACATGTACGCACTAAATTTGCCTTGAGAAAACAGTTTTATCATTGAAAAATATGCATATCCAAGCATTTTGCAAGATTCAAAAGAAATTAATTTTCATAAAACCCTGATGTTTTGAAGACTGGAAGTTCTAATTTTTAGAGTTGTTTGCAAAAAGAACAAACTTCTGGATGAATCCTTTCTTCAATAAAATGCCAGGAGAATTTTCTTCCATAAAACCTACAGACTTCCACAGTCTCCCTGTTCTTCCAGACAGGGAGTTGAAATGGCACCTTCTGCTCAGGTATAATAACCAGGATACTCACAAAAATGAAAGGTCTGAAAAATATTAATGTGAAAAACATTGTGCAGATATTTTAAATCAAGGATGACATTTTTTTACTTTTGTGCTACTGCTATAATTTGTCAGATTTTTTCACTTCTTAATTCATTTAGACAGGTGTTGAAAGCTTTTTATAAAAGAAGCATACGTCATATCACTTGGATGACAATGCTGAATTTCTTCCAGGATCTAATATAACGACTGCATTTAGCACTCTGTTCATTACCTGAATAGATAACAAGCTTCTCCTTCAGCCATTACAGCTCTTGAATATTTGAAACACACATGTTGATGCTTGCAAGATATCTCAGAATATCCATAATGAGTAAAAATCCTGATCAAAGAAGTGGGCGGTATGCTATTCACTGAGGTGTTACAGGCACATAATCAATAGGGCATGGAGGAAGGAGATCATTTTTATTTCTTAAATTATCTTGTTCATTTATATGTGAAACAGACATTCATTAGCATTTAAATACTTTGTGACATTTAAGACACTCCCTTATTTATATGAGATTTTGACACAGTTTCATTGAATATCTTTTTATAACCAGATTCTAGAAAATTATTTTAACAATTTCCACATACTCTGTCAGCTGTGGGTGAACTGTCAAGAGGCTTACTTTTATTTAAACTCTCAAATGTACACATTTGCAAGGAGCTTAAACTGTGGTTTGGGCCTGAACAAGGCATTTGCTGTCACATTTTTTGAGACAGTTGAGGAAGCCTCTGGAGCAGATGGTGTAAAACTTTCTCTATTAGTGTCTGCTGCAAGCAACTTCTGAAACCAAATAGGCAAGCCGAAAAAGGATGTAAGAAAATATAATAGTGTGTCTGCCTTACAGGCTGGAAGCTGAAGGGAGGGTTTCAGCTCCCCAGAGGTCACGAAGGGGAGCCTGCAGTAGACTACTTGAATGTTAAAACTTCTATTTCTAGATATCCCAGTGGTGAAACCACTCTTTATGCTGATTTAAATTTTACTGAGAAACCTGGCACCAATAATAGAAAGCAAGTAAAATCATGCAAAGGAATATGACAAGTTAAGTCTTTGCATCTAGAGTGAGTTTTATATTTTGGACCTTATCTTTATTTGAAAATGATTTTCTTTTTAAAAAAGAAAGTTTCTCTGGGTCTTATACTAGCACTTGAGCAGAGAGGTACTGTTGTGCCAGGTGCACAGTTTGTATCTGGGTTTCTCAAGGAGTGAGAAAGGTCTGGCCACTTTAATGATAATCTGGTATTCCATCATTTTATTTCAGCCCGTTGAGTTACAAACTTCCTTACAAGCATGAGTATCTACTTAAATCTGTATCTATGTATGACTAAAGGCTTCTGTCAGGGTTGGCCCAAAACACCTAGTGCTTGGGTTATAAGGGTCTGTTATCACTTCTCAGTGTTTTGGATCAGTTGTCTTGTGTGCAGAGGGAGCAAAAAGAACTGAAAGCAGCATATTCCTTTGTTTTATAAGGCAGGACAAAGGAAACAGCTATAGCATAGTAGGCCTTGAAATACATTGGCTGCAGCATCTCCTGAGAAAGACTTCAGCATGTTTCCTCTCATCAGCTACCCACTTCTCCCCCTCTCCCTTGCTACAGCTGTATGAATAAAGGATTTTTTTTCCTAGAAGTTCTGAAAACAAGAAAAACAAAGCACCTTTTGAGGCAAGCCAAGATTGATTTTAGCTTCTCCATGAATCAAGAGGGTTTTTTAAAAAAAAATATTCTATCTTAAACAAAACATTACATTTGACAGGGAATAAAACATTTTTTTTTAAGAGAAGAAAGCTTGAAAATGAAAGTATAATGAAAAGTAATTTGAATTTAAAAAAAAAAATTGAAACCCCCCAAAGTTTTTGTGTATTTGTAGTGTCAGACTTATTTTTTTTTTCAGTTGTGTTTTAATGCAGTTAAGAAATTTGTGAAATCAGTCCATGCTCTGGAAATTACTTTGATATTCCCACAGCTGTGGTTTTCTTTGAAAATAACCTGACTTATTTGTCACAGGTTGCACTTACTCCTGGTCCACTCACCTGTGCTTCTGTAGATAGTGTTTCAGACTGACCTAGTAACTAAAATTATTTGCTGAAAAAATCCCCTCTCCAGCACCCCAACTCATTTTTTGTAAAGGAAAAAAACCACAATGAACATTTTTGTTTTCACTACTTTAAAAAAAAAGCCAAAACCATCAAGTCTCTGTTTTAGAGTAATAAGGAAATTTTAGATACTGAAGTTTTAGATACTGAAGTTCCTGCAGTATCTTGGTGGCTCTCTGAGTAGGACCCTCCCTCCTTCACAGCATCTCAGCACCAGCTGCCTACAGAGCAGAGTGGGATTATCAAAGTGGGAAGCTGAATTCCCTTAACTCATTTTTAAATTCCCAGTATAAGAACCCAAATATAGAGTAGAACATTGTAAACCAGCATTGAATATTTACATTTTTTTAAGGGATTTAAAGTTCAATTAAAAAAAAAAAAAAAAAAGAAGAAAAGCCTTATTAAAGCAAACCAGAGAACTGAATCTCTCTTGATTCTCCATAAGTGAAGGCTATCCAGTGCTTGCTTCCAAGCTCACTACTAGGATTGAGGTTCAAATACAGCCTGCTTTGCCTATTTTTTCAGGTGTGAGGTTGTGTGAGCCAGCATAGGCTTTTCTATCACCCTTATTAGTCTTATATGAAGCAGCTGCTACCTCTTTCTGAGCAGCAAGCAGGTTGCCAGACAGCCTGAGGGGCTACCATCTGACATCCATATTTTGTTCTCAATAGGTCTGTGACTCATGCTTTCAGGGGAATTCAGTAGTAGGTAGGCTTTGTCTCCAATTTGCTGATGATAGATGCAGTTTCATTTCCTACTGCAACTGGACAACCAGTATAGTTGTATTTTTTAAACAACCCCCCAAAAAAGAATTTAGTGTATCTGTTTCATTTATTGGTAATACATACTCATGAAACATTATACAAATAACATTTCTCCAGTACCTTAAGATGAAATCCAAGACAACTAGTTTAATTCTGAAATAAGAAAAAGATTAATATGAATGGTCTTCCTAGTGAAAGCCCCCAGTGGTTTTTAACATACTCCCTCATAAGACACTGCTGGCTGGAGAGAAAGGAATATTATGAATTATACACATGTACCCATGTGCTCCAATGTGAATGTAATAACGTGGTGTAGATGATATGAGTATTTTGGTCTCCTGGGCAGCTTACAGCCTTGTCAGGAAAAGTGTGGTGGGAAGCAGGCAAGAAGGGTAAAGGAGTATGCTTAAGGGACAGTCACAATCAGCTTTTGATTCTCCTGACTCATGTTGACTGTCTGGAAATATTTTTCCATTTCAGCAAAAAAGGATGAATAATTAAAGCCTTGACAATCCTAAAGAACGGGTAGTTGAATTCTGTAGAGAAACAACCAAAATCAACCTTTTTGCTCTTAGAATTGTGAAGGATTTTGTATTTGCTCCTAGCTTTGCACAAGCTCCTAAATTCTTGTCATTACTGAGATCCGTCTAATTTATTCTTCTCAGAAATAATTTTTAATTTTAAATAAATAAAATTCACTCCTTTTTTTTCCCTCCATTTTTCACCTCTGACAAAATTCTTTCCTGTGTTTTCACTTCCTCTCCTGTATGCTACATATGTTCTTCAGCCTGCAACTTTCGTCTGAATTATAGCATCTATGTATTTTTATAAATTAGTATGAGCAGTGTATATAATGTACATTTCACAGATTAATTGCTTCTAAACACTCCTCTTTGGCTAATGAGGAGTGCACAATGGAGAAGAGACCCAAAATTGGTTTTGACTTTCAGTGTACACAAGTCTGTTCATGTGACTGTACTGCTGAGAATTGCACCCAGATGTGGGATTGCACACTCAATGCTGATATACTGAAAATGAAGCAATAAAGCAGCCTCATCAGTGCATCTCTAGTCTAAATTAGTTGATGAGGAAAAAAGCATCATAAACAAATCACTGTGAATAATAAGGTACTTCAAAACATTGACAGGTTCATTTGATTATTTTTTAATCGTGTTAGTTAGAATATATAAGGAAAAATTAATGATGTCTGCTATTTTAATACAAGTTCACAGTCCCCCATCCACCTTGCTTATGAATGTCTCCCACTCTCCCACTGCGTCAGAAGAATGAGTGGGTTTATTCAATGTGTTGTGCAGAAGAATACCTATTTTCCTTCTTTTCTCCACATGCCAGCTGTACATTTGCACTTTGAGTAGGTCTTTTGAGCTTTAACAAAACAGATATTTAGAAAACAAACACTTTACTCTTCATCTCATCATCTTCCTTGAGCAGACACCAGTTTTCTGCCCTTTTTTCCACTTATGATTTATGTGTTTAAAAATATTCTGTGTTTCTCTCTTCACCCTCTCAGCTGCAAATTCCAACATTCTTCTTCACTTCAGACAATGAATTTTAAGACAAAGTGGATATAGCATTGTGTAAAGCAACTGAGTTTTAAAAGGCGAATTCATAGCCTTCTGCACCAAAAGTTGGAGTTCTTGGTATTTTCTGATTGAAACATATTTTTTTTTTCAGTCCTGACAAACATAACTTAACATTAGTACTAGATAACTCTCTTTTGTATTCTCTAGAGAATATTTTTATGCTTAGTGTCCAATGAACTCTGTCCAGTAGCTGCATAAGTAATTTAATGGTTAGGAAACTAAGTATGTATATGGGATATGAAGTGCAATGAGATTACTGGTAGTCTTTGTTTAGGGAAAAAGGATTAAATGTCCTCTACTGGGACTATATCCTAAGAAGCTTTCTTAATGAAAAACCCAAAGAGCTGGTAAACCAAAACATAGCTTTGGGCTATTAGTTAAATATCTTTCACTGTCCACAAGTTAAGTATAAAAGATGCCAATTCAAAGATAGTGGAGAGGTCCATTGATTTTAGTACAATTTAAATGCATCTCAGGGTAGTTGGATCTCCGAAACTCCAGTAAACAGCACTGAAATAAACTCTAAAACTGGGAGGAGGGAGGATCAGAGATTTAAAAAGTGAAATATAAAAGAAAGTGTAAGTAGAATTGCAAGTGATGTAGGAATCAAAGGTTTGATCCCAAATTCCTCAATACTTCAATGCTATTTATCATAACCTGTTGATGTGCCCTCAGCATCAGAAGTCTGCTTACAGTACTGCATCTAGAAAGAGTGAAATAACAACAGATTCTTGTCTTGATCTTTGCCATAAATGGATTACATAAAAATAAATTACAACTGGGGTTCACTCTTCAGATTTCCTTTCCTAACTTTTACTTCCCCTGCATCTTTCTAGCGACAGCTGATGTGAATTTGCTGCAGCAAAAATTCAGGATATGACATCATGTGAGATTTTTCACATTTCTTTCTTGCTATTTAATGTCAGAAATCAATCTGTCAATCTGTCATAACGCAGCACATACAGGAAGGTCTAATGAGTCCAGTTTTTGTCATCCTGAGCATTTGATCTATGCTGTGGATGACAACACTGGCGGTCAGTAATATATGATATTTGCCTGGTGGTTTCTGAGAGAATGCTTTATATGTTCCTAGCAGCCTCTGTTATTAAACTCTTCATAACATTTATGGTAGTTCAGCTGCTGGAAGAAAATGAGTAAGTCTTGTAATGCCCTGAAAATGAGTAAAAATGAAAACTGAAAAGACAAAAGCAGCAGCTGTGTGAGCTGTGGTTGCTGGGTTGCTGGGAACTCCCTGAAGCATGACATGCAGACATGCCAGAAAAAGCTCTTTTTCTTCTGGATAGCTGACATGTAGTCTGAACTGGAAAACTACGATGCAGGGAGCTGAGCTGAGATGTGACTTGTTATTCTGTTGTGTGTCCAGCTAACACAGTGTATGAACAGCTTCTGACTGAGCAGCAAGGTTTTGCTTCAGATCATTCTGTGTTTGTGAAGGAGTATTTGATGCACGTTAATTGTATCTACCTACAGTTTGGGTAAGCTACCTCCCTCAACTCCCCATAGTAATCAGAAGAACGAAATTCCTGTATCCAAAGACTTTTAGTATTCATCCATTTTAGCCGTACATAGAGAGGGGCTTTATTAAGCTAATAGATAAGTCTAAATACATACCACCAGGCAGTATGGTATTACTGTCCCTGCTTAGCACAATGCTTGGTGCTATAAACTGAGATTAACATTTCAGTGAGAAAAAAAGATGATAGTTAATGCAGATTTCCTTACAGCTGAAGTGGCAGCAACTGGGTGTTAGTGGGTTTTTTCCTTTGGAAAGGCAGCATGTGAATATATACATTGGCATATAAATACATTTATTATATTATTTTAATGACATTCTGAGACAGTTTGTTTGTCTGGAAGCACAGAACACAGTATTTTAAATGCTCATTAAAGAGAAGATATGACAGCTCTACTTCTTGCATGGTAGTTAGAGCTCTGTTCCTGTGCTAGGAAGCCTTGGTTTGAGCAAAGTAGAGAGACAATCATTATGAAATTCTGAGACAGGTTCCTTATCTACCCCTCATCAGGCTGTGCAACAGAGCAAGACAAGTCTCTTGGAAGTACTCCTAGGTATAAAATACAAAAATATTCACTGAAAAAAGGCAAAAGAAAATGACTCCATGACTTTTACTCTAACTATGGACACTAGAAAAATATTTTCTCTGCAGCATCATCCCCGTTTCCAATTGGTATTGTACAGCAGAGTCTGCCCACTCTGTTCTGAGTCCTTGCACAATTACAGTGAGGCTGGGAATTTCAGTCTCCTCATTCAGACAAAGGAGCAGAACCCGAATTTCTGCAAGGAATATCTTAACTACTGTCTATTTCAGTAAAATAGAATGCTTCCTCACCATCTCTTTTATGTCTTGTAAAGATATCCAAACCAAAACTTTTTAAATGCCATCAAAGGATATGTGTAACTTGACAAAACCCTGTTTTTCAATTTGTTTGCATCTATTGAGATTTGTCCTTTATTTTCTCTGTCATGCCCAAATTTCAGGTCAGAACAATCTTCTAATTTCACTTAGTCAAATGGGATTTGGAAGAAAGTGAGGTACCTGTTTGACTGTTACCCATGACCTATCTCAGATCCTGCAATCTGAGAGAATGTGGTGGAGACTATTGAAAATTTATGATAACAATAGTGTGAGTACCTTCAGTTTGACAGAAGCAGATCTGAAGGGATTGTTGTGACTCAGAAATGAGGGTGCCGTGAAGCCTCTGTCTCCTGCATACAGAAATCACAAGTTGCTGTTCATGAGACTTGGCTGTGTAGGTGAAGCCACTATTTGCTTTACTTTTAGCTGTCAATATTTGAAATTACCTGCTTATCTCTTCACTGTATAATGGTTCTGTATCCTGCATTTGGCTCTTTGGTTGTCTTGACTGTAGGCAGGAAGGATGCATGGACACACAGATTGTGGAACAACTACAGTAGTGCTCAATAGCATCTCTATTTGACGAAGGGGTTTCTCAATTATTGGATTTATTGTTTTGTAGTTGGCCACACTTTTTTTTTTTTNCTGCCAATCCTAAATTCCTTTTGAATTAAAGCAGCAGCACATGTAGCCATTCTGATTCTCCAGGGAGTTTGTGCTATCAGATATGATTTAGGAGAGTTCTTTATGTTATTTATGTTCTTAATTTGTTCCCAGATGCATGAAAAAGATTAGAGATTCCTAAACTTGTCTCAAGATTAAGTCCAAAGGAGAGCTGTAAACAGCTGTAAACATAAACACCAATACCAACCAGTATAACTCTTCTTCTGAAGAGATCACTGTCTATAAAGGCACAACAGAAGCATGAGTTTCCTCAGTTTTTAGGGATTCCAGGGAGAGATCAAGTTGATCGAGTTGATCTAATGGTAATCTGTATCTAAATCTTTCTCCCGTGACTGCAGAAAAAGGGAGGCACATACTGGTTCATTATATGCCTAAAATTTCCCACACATTTCACACCCAACTTAAACACACAGAATAAAGGTAAATAATACCAAAAGAGGCAACTTTGTAACCTGAACACTGTCTTTTATAGCTATCAAGATTTCTGAAAGCAGCATTTTGGACAAATTCACACTGCAGTTAGGTTGCTAAGTGCATTGTACGTGCCGTGTAACCCTTTTTACCTTTATATTCATTTTGGTTTGGTGATATAATACATGCTATATAGCAAGATAAAATTAAAAAAAACCCCAACCCTCAAACCCTTAAAGTAAAAGGTTCATAAAGAGGAGAAGCTTAAAATCACTGTTGCCATTGTAAAGCTGCTATTACTGGCAATAATGCCAAGGCGTTTCTAACATATTTGAGAATAAATTTTGTACAGAGAAATATTTTCACTCTCAAAGACAACTGAGACCAAATGTATTCTGGTATAACCTTCAGAATATAAGTATTTATAAGCTTTGCATCTGCAACAGATTTGTTATAATTTTATTAGAATTTGAGAATAAAGCATAAATGAACAGTTTCCAAAAAAGTATATTATTCGGATGGTTGGATTTATTTATTTACGCTGTTTTGGAAATTAATGTCAAAATAATTGTGCTTGTTAATTATACGTCAATATTTGGTTAACCTGAAGGTTCTGAAATCACTCTTCCTCCTGTTTTCTGCTAATAAAGTATCTGTGAGTCCTTTGACTTTGATGTTGTTCAGGTAGATACAGGGCCGCATGCAAATCGATCAACACTGGACATTTTATTTGTGTCTAAATTTTATGTAGATTTCAAAGAAGTAGCTATAAAATAAAATTTTTAAGAAGATATTTAAAAGTTAGGAACCCACAAGTACTTCCAGTGAAAGATCTGTGCCTGACTTGTGTGAGTATAATTTCCCTTCAGAGGCCTCAAAAGACACTGATTTCTCTCCTTTGCCTTTACTAAGAAGATAGACACTTAAGGATTAGGGACTAAGGACCTAAATTTGTCTATGAGGACTCAAAAGTCAGTATTAGAAATGCAGCTACATTGGTGTCTTCTGATATTCTTCTAAAGTTATTTTCTATCCATTATAAGGTCAGACAGATAGATTTCGTAGAGTTTAAGGCCAGAAAGGACAATTGGATTATTCAATTAGATCTTCTTTATGTTGAATACAATTTAATTTCAATGTTACCTCTCTTTTTCTCACAGTAAAGTATGTCAAGTTAAACCATGTATTTGTCTTCCTATCCTGATTGTTACTGAGAGGATATGGACATAAATATGTGTGTTTGTATGTGGCTTTACTTCCCTATTGGTTTCTTAAGCAATCCTTGACCTGATTTTTGCAGCCAGAATTTTTGAAAAAAAAAAAAAAAAAAAAATTTACTCTTTATAAAAACTTAAAAGTTAAAGTTTTAGTTAAAGCTTGAGGGTTTGGGATTTTTAAATACTCATTATATGAACATTTCTCTTTTCATCAAGTTATAAAGCAGACAGAACATCTACCTCCCAAGCCATGATAGTTGAAAAGTGAGGTCATTCTCCCCAGAGAATGTAAATAAGTAAACAAAACAGCAGTTGGAATTGGAAATGAAGTATTTTTAGAGGAGATGCTTCACCCATTCTAGACCTTGCAGGTTTTTTCTTGTTTTCTCTGCATTATATTTTTGTAGGTAGTTCATCTTCAACCCAAGAACTAAAAGGTGAACAAAAGCAGGTGCTTTCCTTTATTTCTTGCTTGGCCTAGACACAGAGATTTCTTTGTGCATGCAGAAAGGTCTACTTTTACACATACATGGTTCTTATGATAGTACTATTTCTGTGGTAATACTATTTCTATGCTAAAGCATAGAATTCTTGAGGTATTATCACACTGAGATACCAAATATCTTTGATAGAATGATGAGCTCATAGGCTATTAATCGACTGTGGTGTAAAGTACCTTGTTACCAGGTCATGGTGATACAACCATGGATGCAAGAATAATGAGGCTCTTTTGGGTCAAAAAAATATTATTTTTGCTAGGTAGGTATCTACAGTTTTATTTTTCGACCTTTGTAAACCATGTATATATCCTGAAGGGCAACCTCAAAATAATTCTAGTTTATTTTTCATGGCAAGTACATACACTGAAGTACTGAAGTACATATTCAGTACTGAAATTGAAGAAGTCTGGGACAAAATTCAAGGAAGTAGGCTATTTGTAAAGCAGAGTAGATTAGAGTGTTAAAATCCAAACTAAAGTGAAGGAGGAACTTTATTACTAAGGGCAGTAGAAAATTCCTACTGTGCTTTTTTTAAATTTTATTTTTAAATAAAGAAAAAAATCATTAAATGTAGAGAATTGTCATTCTGATCCATCATGCATTTAGGCAGTGTCTCCAGAAGCATCTGCTCATAGCTATTCCCCTATCACCGTAGTCTATGCATACCTTGCAGGCACTAATGAACAGTGAAATTATTCTTCCTGAGTTATAGGATCTCTGAACTCTCTGCAACATTTTTGACCCTAATTTCATTTGCTTGTTATAAGTTTTTGAACCAATATTTTCTTTTCTTACTCTACCCCAGTAACCGACCTTGATCCCTTGTTTAAGACATTAATTAATTTGGGATTCAAAATACAATGTCTGCTCTAGTGTCCTCACAAACTGACCTCACAAAATGCTAAGTAAGAAGTGAATTCATTAGCATTCAGAACCACCCCATACGAACAAAGGAGGAACATTATAGAAAATAAAAAGAAAGGCATTAAAAGAAGGGCATTGTGGAGAGGAGAAAGAAGAACATGATTTCTTAAGTGGACTAGAGAGAAGGAGTAGGTGATGAGGCCACTCTGTATCAGAACATCCTTTCAATGATCTGTCATTTGGCAGGTAGAATGAGATTGCCTATAATAATTTTTCATTTTAGCTTGAATGCAAGAACATGTTGAAAAGAATATTTAAACAGGATGAAATCCATACACAAAAATACATGTAGCTGATGCAATCATCTTAATGGATACACAGTGAACTGGCAGATTTTTCATTATAACATTGCCAATGTTTTGAATCTTTTTTCCCCTAATGGTAGTTTGTAATAGGGAAAATTATGTAATTGTCTCTTTCATTCTTAACTAAATAGCTTAGCAGTCTGTCACTTTGGTAACTTGTTGCAATAGTTAAAACTGTTAAACATTAAAACTACTTTGTCACTCTACTTATTATGTCATCTACCGTGTTCCAAGGAATGTCTAGGACCGTAAAAGCATCCTCGATTTTGGTTATTTGCCTGGTAGAGAAAGAAGTGTGAGAAGTGAATTGACAAAGCTAATATCTCAAGACAAGAAATGAGTAATTTGATTGATGACTGAAGACTGATAACTATTTGGCCAAGAAAACGTTACAGAAGTACATTGTATGCAAAGTACTCTACTCCAGCTAAGTTAGAGATTGGAGTCATTTTAAAAATAAATCAGCCTAGTTGCTAAGATATTCATCAAGGAGGTGACAGGAAGCCTGAAATCCAGATTCTTGCTCTCAGAATTATTTTTACTTTTGCCCAATGACTGCCTAATATAAAATGTATAAACAGTAATGGGAATAGTTACCAGAATTCAGCACTCCCCTAGTGACCTAAAGGCTACATTAAGCCATCTGCACAGAGTGGAGTTCTTTTTTCTTTTCTTTTCTCTCTTTTTTTTTTTTTTTTATTTCTTCTTCTTTTCATTCTATTCCTATGAATCTTACATCCTTTGTTAGTCAGTAGGTCGGATTTCAGCAGGAGGGGTGGAAGGTGACATACTGAAGCCATATGGTATCTAAGGCATCTAGGGGGATGCAAATGACGTGCATTTGAATCTCTTAAGCTGAATATAGATAGGAGTGTAAGGCACTAAAGTCTAATACCTAACAGAGACTGTTGGCACCCCTGATTTATCTTCCTCCAGTTGGAATGGAGGTGGCTCTGGCTGCTACAATTTTTATTTCCTTTAATATGAAAGATAAAAAAATTGTAATAAAGCAACCAAGCCAGACTCTGCCCTGTCAACCTGTTGAAAACTAACATGACATGACATGTGTCCACAAAAAAAATTCTTTTCCCATCCTTGACCTTGGCAATTTCATCCACACTACTTTTTAGGAACACTGTAAGGTTTATGTCATTGACTGCACTGCTTCTTGACAGTGTAGATTTCTAAAAAGCAAATGCTAAGGTTCATTTCACACTCATCGCCTGTTGCTGTTGCTTTAGTAGTAACTTAAAACACTTCATCTAGGTGGGTTTGGATGGGACCTATTTCCCTGGCTGTTCACAGCACACCTCTGGTTATCTACTGATAAATGTGAAGGTACTAATGAAAAAACTGAGTCAGTTTAATCTCCTTCTGTATCAGGAAGAAAATGAGTACTAGCTATTTTGTTTTCCTAGGTGGGAATTTAGATGGTCAAAGTATGGAAGTCTTACTTAATTTGCTTAAGGCCTTCTTCAAGTCTGACCTGGGGACAAATACATTCTCAAAATCCTTTTCTCTTGGCAACTCCAGCTTGGTAATAGGTGAATTTTCTGTGCCTATTAGAAAATGATTCATAAATTGTTTGCTAAGAAAACATGAGTGGTTGTTAGGTAGAGGAAAAACAAAAGACCAGGTTGTTCAAAACTAACCAAAATAAGGGTAAACATCCCTGAAATTCAGTAATGTGGTTAACTTTTTTCTTTGTAACATTTATTTCCCAACCTTTCTAATCTTTAATAAAACTAAATTAGGAAAGATTGAGGCTGGACTTGGATACACACACACACACACACATATATATATATATATTTTTTTTTTAATTTCTCAGGGTGGATGTTTTTTTATTATTATTATTCCCAGAGGAAGAGCCTCGAGATACATTTTACAGTTTGTCTCTTGGGACCAATTATGTAAAGGCCATCAACCCTGTGTTTCAGAGGCTAAAATTACCAGTTGCCAAACTTGCTCACATGTTCAAAGGAGGCTCTGCAGATGTGTTTGTGTTAATTTTCAGGTCCCATGAGCCCACTAATTGAAAGAAGGGCTAACTGAGTCACTTTTAAAGCTATATTCCCTCACCCTCCATATACAGCAGATTGGCATTGCAAATCTGTAGCAGGCATTTTAAGTCCCTTCAGTGAGAAAAACACATAATATACATTGATAGTTGTCTGTGGTAGTCTGATGGACTAAAAAAAGATATAGAGAAAAAGATGAGCATGAAAAGGAAGTTTCAGAGAAAAAGTCCCAGCGGAGTTCTGTGCTGATTTGGTCTCCTTGGACTGAACATAGCTGTCATCTTCTCTCCTGTAGAAAATAAGCATTAAAAAAGCTGACTGGCAATTATTCTCACGACTGTATTTATAGTACAAAGGCATTTTCTTCCTGAAGCACTGTTATTCTTTTCTAAAACCATTTTCTAATATTTGTGTATTAGCTTTTGAAAAATCATAGGAAAGTGCCATAATTGCTAATTAAAAAGCAGTTAAAGAGACATTAATGAAACTCATACATTGGTCTTTTATGCAAAGAATTGATGAGATCTTTTCCTCAGAAGACACATTTTTCAGACAGATTCATTAGCTGGTCTCTGACATGCACAATTCAGTTAATGAGCAGAATATACATGCCATTTAGTCAGATATATCAAGCGATATTTACTCATATGGGGAAAAAGACTACACATTCAGTGTAGTTACTATATAAAGGCAAAAAGTTACAAATTTTCAACGGAGATAAAAGTTAAACTTTGGAAACTTTGTTTCATAAATTTGCCACGATTTCATAAATTCTTCACATTCGATTTTTTACTTTTTTCTCCCTCTAAAAAACAAAGGCTAAATAGATCTTTGAAATATGTTCTAAGGTTCAAATTCACTATACCAAATTTTGGAGGAAAATCATACTGCTTCCTCTTGCTGTGCAGAATGGCAAACTGCATAAGTGTGTTTCTTCAGCCCTTCACTTTTTTTTAAAAAGTGACAAATATCTTGGTAACTGATGCTATTCAATGAGCTGATCTTGACTATATTGTGACAAATACAAGTCCAAACGTGGTTTGGTGGGTCAAGCCTTAGATGCTGTAAATTATCGCACAGGTGTATAAGGAAAGAAACTAAATTTCACCAGTTAAGATACTGTCTCCCTTTTTTTTTTTTTCCATCTCAGAAGAGATTAAAGGGAATGTTAAGCTTCATAGAGCTAGACCCTGAAAAAAAAAAAAAATAAAAAAAAAATTGGAGGAGTTAGAGGAAACTGTTCAGGCTTTCAAGGCAAGGTGAAGAGCAAACAAGAAATCAAATTGTCATAAGTATATGAATCTGCAACCCTGGTGGACTGGAGGTTGCTATGGATCCATCCATCAGTAGAGAGGCTGTTAATTCCCAAGGGATAAGGTCACTGCACACAGTACCTTACCAGAACCCACAGAAATGCACACAGCACCCAGACAAACATGTCCAGCAGATACGACCTGGTGCTGGTCCTCCTTTTCTGTTCATCAGGATGGAAGTCTGTAAGTATATGAAGACCATAAGATTTCCTCAGTAACTGTCCTCAGACACTCAGACTACTCAGCCACAGAATCCTGGCCCCTGATGCCTGCAGCCCCACTCTGGCTACTGAGACACAAACCTTTTCTCAATACACAGGCACAAATCCAGGTCTATCCAGTAGCTAGTCCAGAGCTATAGTCTCTTAAGATGTCAATCTTCAAACCCCTGGTCAGCCCAGTGTCCTCAGCCCCAGCAATCCAGTAGCTGTCTCCCAGACCTCTTACCCTGATAACCAGCAACTCTGGCTTGAAATTTGCCAGCAAATTACACTCACATGTGCAGTCCTGCAATTTCTTAGGAAAACATGCACACAGGTCACTCTACTTGCTGGTATCTAGACCCAGAGGCTCCTGTGACTTGCCCAAAACTGCATGTAAAATCACTCTGAAAGCAGGACTAGAACCTAATAGCCCTATCTGATGATCAGATACAGGTCCAGACCAGACAAGACTACAGACTAGCAACCTATTTATTCTCAGCCAGCCTTTTTATCCACTTTCTGCTTTATTTTCTCATTTTTGTTCTCCCTCAATCCATCCTGATCTCTACTTTTCCTTCCTTTGGATTCTTCCCCAAATATAACAAGTCTTGCATATTATTGAATAATAGAATCATTAAGGTTGGAAAAGACCCCTAAAATCATCAAGCCCAGCCATTAACCCAGCACTGCTATTGAAACTACTAAAGGCTATGTATAAGATACACATCTACATGATTCTTGAATAATTTGAAGGACAGTGATTCCACCACTTCCCTGAGCAGCCTGTTCCAATGCTTGATCACTCTGTAGAAATTTTTCCTAATAGCCTGTCTAAACCTGTCCTGGTGCAACTTGAGACAATTTCTTTTTGTACCATTGCTTGCTCATGAGAAGAGACTGACCCCCACCTCATCACAACCTCCTTGCAGGTAGCTGTTTAGAGCAATAAGGTCCCACGTGAGCCTCCTTTCCTCCAGGTTGAAAAACCCATTTCCTCAGCTGCTCCTTATCTGACTTGTGTTTCATCCCCTTCCTCAGCTCTATTGCTCTTCTCTGGACACACAAACCCCCCATCAATATCTAGCTCCTCAATATCTTTCTTGTAGTGAGGGGCCCAAAACTGATCTCAGGATTTGAGATGTGGCCTCACCAGTGCCAAGTACAGGAGGATGATCATTGCCCTAGTCCTAGTGCCAAATGTGCCCACAATCCCCTCAAAATTACCTTAGAATGTAAATTTCATGGTTTTCCTCTACTTCTATTGAGGAATACTATGTCCCTATAGGCAATAACCCTCTTCATTCTGCAAGTTATTCTGGTAAAGGAGTTTCTTTCACTGAACCACCTTGTTGGGTTTCACATCAAGGGTATTGTTTTGACTGTTCACCTTGAACAGCACTCAGTCTATTTGGTGTGCCTTGTTTGCGCTGGCACTGTTCCACTGAGCTATGCCAGGCCTTCAGATTTTGGGTGACCAGTCTCTAATCACACATCTTTGCGCTGAACACTCTGTTCCTCTCAAGCATAGTTGGGCACTTGAAGGACTGTATGCATGTGCCAGGAAAATAAAATTGTAGAAAAGGAGATCAGCACATTTAGAGGACTTTGTTTTTCTTTCACTTTTTTATGTCTTGCACTTTTCACCAAACAGAGATAAATGCTTCAACTTTGCATGATAAAATTACTATTAGGGAAATAATTATTGATTGGAACAGAGAATGAGCATGTTAGGGCTGTTACCTTGGAGGCCTAGAACAATCTGTTTTCCACCACTTTTTATGCATAAAAAGCCAGATTCAAAGTAGCACACCTCCAGACCACGGCACTCATCGAGAAGGTAGAAATCAAATAAACCAAGAATTTATACCTGTGCTCTCTGGTATTACTTGTTTGCTTAAACTGCTACTCTTCTCAGAACCAAGTGGACATTGCTATAATTTTATCATCTGTTGTACAAGATGACATTTAAATTACTTGACATTTCTTTCCTATTATGTGCTGACCAGGACGGATTTAATTTATGAATTCTGCTAGAGGTTTCAATACAGCTCTTTGGGCTGCCTGCAATTAATGGATCAGTGCATGGTCAAGGGCAGAGAGGGTCTTTAATTTTCTTAAATGTACTGCTGAATGTTTGGGGGTAAACCAAGGATGGGTCTTATGGCTCTTCCACTCTACATCAGCAAAATCCTAGAATCAGCTCATCGTCTGGTTCCACTGAGATAAGCCTGTCCTTTTAAAATTCTGGTGGGAGTAGGGGCACCCAAAACTGTTTGCACTGCAGTAAGTAGCACTGTTGAATCAACATAACATTAAGCAAAAAAACATCAAGCAAAATTTTGTCCAGAAAATCAGCTATAGTGAGATGGACACTGATAGCAGCATCATAGTGACACCCAGCCATACCCTTGCAGAAATTATTCTGATATATAATAAAGACAGTGAAGATAGCTTTAAACTTCTTGCTTCAGTTTCAGAAGATGTCTAAATGCTTTAGGTAGCTTCTCACAAAGTCTTTCCCTATTGAACAATAAATCTGAAATGTTGTGCAGTAAGTCTCTATCTTTGAGGCAAGTTGAATTATCTGTGTTTCTGCTTGAAGTCTCTGCAGCACACACATGCACTTTTTTCTTTTTTTTTTTAGTTTGATCAAATAGTGTCTGTACAATTCAAAACTCAGCACAGATCAAGGGAAGCAGCATGGCTAAAAATATCACAAGTCCTGAAAACACATACATTTGAAAATGTAAGGTGTGATTTCAAAGTTTATCTGGTGAATTGGCTCTTGTTTTAAGATTATTGAATACTGTTAGCTCTGGTTTTAGTATTAGTAGAAAGTAAAAAGTGCATGAAATTAAGTTGCCTAGATTTGGGGTTTAATTAATGGATTCAAGGTTTTGCCCATAGATTCCTGCTGCTGACAGAAATGGGTAAGATTTTTAACAGCAACCGCTAATGCTGAATGCTGCAGATTTTGGTGTGACTGTTGAATATCATAGAATCACAGAGTGGTTTGGGTTGGAAAGGACCTTACAGATCATCCAAATGCAACCCACCTGCTATGGGCGGGGACACATTCCACTAGAACAGGTTTCTGAAAGTCCTGTCCAACCTGCCCTTCAACACTTTCAAGGATGGGACATCCACAGCTCTAAGCAACCTGTTCCATTGTCTCACCACTTTCATAGTGAAGAATTTCTTTCTAATAAACAATCTAAACGTACCCTTTTTCCATTTAAAGCCATTACTCCTTGGCCTATCATTCCATGACTTTGCAAAAAGTCCCTCTCTAGCTTTCTGGTAGCCCTCTTTATGTACTGGAAGGTGCTATAAGGTTTACCTGTAGCCTTCTCTTCTCCAGGCTGGAGACCCTCCACTCTCTCAGCCTGTCCTCATAGGAGAAGTGCTCCAGCCCTCCGGTCATTCTCCTCTGGACTCACTTCAGAAGGACCATGTCCGTCTTATATTGGTAATGCTTACTCTTTACAGAAAACCTTGACAACTTTATTTATGGTGATTTGCTTTCTTTAAGAATTGATGTGATAGGAACATTTTTTTCTATTGGTAGTTTTTCCATGCAAGATGAAGTTGCCATCACTTTAGTGGTTTGATCTACACAGCTTTAAAGAGATGTGTCTGCTATTAGCTATGTCTAGCAGATGTTTAAATCTCTCTTCTAATACCAGCTAATGGTCAGATGGTACTATTGATTACTAAGCAGAGTTGTCCATTGATTTCACTAGACAGCTGGAATATCAATAAAATGATGTGGCCCAAATTTGACTGGAAATGTCTACAGACCATTTTATTTGTAATAAAAGTAACTGTGTAAGGCAAATGACGTCACAATATTTTATGTGCCTGCTCATTATGAATTGAATAAATGTGAAAGCCATTAGCATTCAAGCATGGAAAACAATATAATGCACACAGGGTGTCTAATTTGCTTTCTTTTTCTGTTGTTTTGTCAGTCACACTCTTGAAAAGTGGGTATAAATTACTATTGCTCTGGTCCATTTTTTTTCTCATTCTGACTAGTATAGATGATTTGAGGATTATGCAGAGCAAGGGTTAACTTAGAAATTTTATTTAAATTTTTATGGTACTTCTATGTTAGTTTTGTAAAGGCGGTAGCATTTATGTAACATACACCTGCTGTGTCACTCCTGTTTCTCTTAAGTAGTGATTAGCCCGAAGTTTAGCTCCAAAGCATTTACCTTTTGTTGAATGCCCTTGGCATAATTCAACACCTAAAAAGGAAGAATTGTCTGACACTGAGGGCATTTACTCTGTCATTTGATAGCCAAGTTCAGTCCCCTATTTTTGTTCAGATTTTACAGTATGACTAAACCTCTACAAAACAATGCCCCACAGAAGTGTTAGACTGGCTGTATTTGAGCCTTTGTTTGGAGGATAGTAGGGATGTCAATTTGAACCCTGGAAGTTTCATGACATTTTTATAGGCCACATCTCCTAATTACCCATGGGTCTTGCCATGCTTGAATGTCAATACACAGACAAACACCATCTCGGCACTCTGAGCTTCACTTTCCATCTGTTAAATGGAATTAATAGTACCTTGCTATCTCACAGTGCTACTGGGATGAAAATGCATTTAAGACTGTGCTGTCTGCACAGCAAAGGAACACTGCAGATTGAATAGCCTACTAGGAATTAAAAAATGGGGAGTCATTCTTATTTTTTAAGACATGCTGAAACACTGACTATAGATTGTTTTGCTTTGTTTGACCCTGACTTCTTAATGATTAATTTTCACCTTACCAGGAAGAGTTGACAGAGCAGATAAGTCAAACACAGTCTTCCAAGAGAAAATAGCTTACAACAAAAGTCAACAGAGGAAGGGAGAATAAAAAAAAATCCTAGAAAGGAGGTGAGATGAGCTGATGACAAAAGGTGTTTGCAGTAGAGAAGATGGTGACAGAAATTGTATATGCACTGCCTTTTTCCTTAAGAGGATTTCCATATGTTGGTAAGGGCTCAGGTTAGAGCAAAATAACCTTTCATTGTGCTCAGCAAAATGAAAGAGAACCAGTGTTTAGCCACAGGAACTTGGGAAATCTGAAGATTGCATCTGCTATGTCCTGTTACACAGAATTTCAGTTCTGAAAACTATCCTTTCCTTCACTCAAAAAGCAGTCAAGTGCTACTTAACACTGAACATACTGTCACAACATATGATAGGTTTTACTTATGGCAGTAGGTAGATCACAAAGGTGATACAGAGTTCCACATCTTTGATGCTACTAATTAGTAAGTCAGTTATTTAAAAATTAGCCTCTAGCAAAATATTTAAAATGTCTGTGTCAATGTTGGAGACTTCTTCAGATTCAGTCTCAGACAATGAATAAGTCAACATAGCCTGAGGCTCAAAAATGCAACATATTTTCTTAATTTTATAGTCATTACTGGATGCTAATTACTTTGTATACTCCTGAGTGGATAAGCATTTTGGTGCTTCCTTCTAGGCAGATGTATTTTAAATGTCTTTACAGAATCACAGAATTATCAGGGTCAGAAGAGTCCTTCAAGATTGTCTTATCCAACTGTCAACCCAGTACCACCATAATCACTCCTAAACCATGTCCAGGAACATTTTGAACACTTCCAGAAACAATGACTCCACCACCTCCCTGAGCAAATTATTCCAGTTATTCCACTCTTCCAATGCTTGGAGTTTTTATCTAATATCTAATCTTAACTTCCTCTGAAAAAATTTATGGCTGTTCCCTCATGTTCTCTCACTTGAGACATGGCAGAAGAGGACGACCCCCACTATAACCCCCTTTCAGTTGTAGAGAGCAATGAGGTCCCCCTTGATCTTCCTCTTATCCAGACTAAACCCGAGTTCCCTGAAGTATTCCTCATAAGACAAGTTTTCTAGACCTTTTCCCAGCTCTGTTGCCCTTCTCCAGACACACTCCAGAATCTCAATGTCTTTTTTAATGTGTGGCATCCAAAACTGAACACAGTACTCTAGCTTTGAATCTTGCAGACTTCTATGTAAGGACAGGTGTCTATGAAGGCATGCTAATGCCATACCTGTCTTATCAGTATAATACTTCTAATATTAATGGAAATAGTATTAGGGGTTTGTGATACCTTTCTAAGCTGAACATTTTTGCTAAAGAACTTTTCCATCTACAGAAGGCAGCTATAGAATGTCTTTCAAACTTATAACGGCAAGGTTTTTTTAATCCTTAACTTTTTATGTGAGTTTTTGCCTGTTTTACAGTGATGAAAACAACATCAGACATCACTGAATTGTTTTCAGAAGTGTCATTGCATTTGGTATAACCTGGAAGAAAAAAAGTCAAAGTGAAACCAATAAAATTTCCTTTCAAAAAGATTTGTGTCAGGGAGGGGCAATATGAATGAAATTATGATTTTTGGTCAATAATAAATGAAATTTCTTTGTCAAAGGGGACAACCAACAATACTCAATTTTCTTTGTCTAGCAATGTTCAGAAAACAAATGATAGACAGCGAAGCTTTGCAGATAAGTATGTGTGATATTTACAGTGATTGGCTCACCTTATATTTCCTTTGATTAGTTTTAAGCTCATACTTACTATTGTTTTTTTAAGACTGTTACATCCCTCTATCTTTGCTATCATTAAGACATATTAGACATAAAACATAAATCTATTGCTTGTCTTATTATGAGTTGGCCTCATAAAAGCAGATTTATATTTTTTATTTTTATAAATAGTAAAAAAAATCAACCTTCTTATCTAAGAACTTTGTTTTAACACAGTGCCCCAGTTAAATGAGATCATAAGTGAGGACACTTCCTATAGTAAAAGATTAGTCATTATAAAAGGTATCCTCTTTTCTCTCCTTCTGGAAGATTGGCAAACTGGCAACGTTGGATTTAATACCCAAGATAGCATCAACTTGCAAAATATATGAACAGGTTGTTAGAAATATTTTGTGTGCCTCCTTTCCACCTTTCACCGTCAGTACAGGAGGAAGCTACAAGCTCACAGATGCGTGTTTTTCTCTGCTGCTGTCATGGTTATTTTCAGATGCATTTTTAGATCATGCATTCCACAGGGAAGGTCCTTTCCTCGTCTAGCACAAAGCTGAACATTTTGCTGCTGTCCTTTTGATTTAGTGAGAAAAATCCCATGTCTGATGTACAACTTTGATTTCCTACTAATTATGATTGCAGTGTGCGAGCTCGTCACTCCTCCTCCAATCCACCCTGCTGAGGTTCAAGGCTACCTTTGGAACATTCTCATCTTGTGATGTGTTAATACTGAAGAGAAGTCCTTGTTGTTGTTTACATAGTTACCCCAAACTTGCTAAATGCTTCTTGAATCTACAAAAAGGTGAGGTACTTTAAAACACGAACCATGGCTAAACAGAACACATATTTGTACTGACTGGGTAATGGGTTATTCTGTCACCTTTGTATGGAAAGTGAGTCGTCTGACTTTTTTGTCTTTCAAGTCCTGTCTTTTCCGTATTTCAAAAGGACAGTGTCATGGCAACTTTTAGTGCTACAAGGATCAATAGCAAATTTCCACTTATGTGTTAGTTTTGGAGAGGTGAACCATTACAGTTAGGTTTTCTACAGCTTTCTACAGTTATTGTCACTGAACTGGAATCAGTCTCCAGTCAAGTCACAGAAACTTTTCCACTGGCAACAACATTCATCTGTACTGAACAGATATGATAACAAAGATCAGTAAAGTGTTTCTGCAAAATGGTTTGAGGTGCTTCAAACAAGATTTATTTTTTTAAAAAATGGTGTTAGAAATCTACCATTTTGCAAAATCTAAAATAAGTCTTTTCTTCCAGCAACTTCACCCAGAAGCTCTTGGCAGTTTCACTTTTGCACTTCAGGCCAAAACTAAAATTGACATTAGCTTAGAAATGGTCTGCCAAATAGTATTTGTCTCCACATCTTTCTTTTTCTGCATCCCCAGGGTTACTGTCAGTGAGCCAGGAAGGCTGTAGGTCAAACATAAAGCCAAAGCATTTGATTCACAAAATTTCTTTCCAGGACTGGGTACTAAAGAAGCAAGTACTTGTGATACTTATTCCCAATTTTCCACAATGTTCTACAGACAAATAAAAACTATTAAAAAGATCTATCCATGAAGGTTCTTTCCATGTCTTCAAAACATTACAATAATGTAAAAAAAAACCAAACCAAACCAAAACAAAAAACCCTCTGGCACTCACCTTAGTATGACACATGAACCGATATGTATTGTTTAGCCGAGGACTGGAAGTTTAGCTTAAAATAAAATACTGGTTTGGGTGATTGATTCTTGTGTGTATTATATGCGTACTTCTATGCTTCAAAGTGTGAAGCAGCCACATTGCCATGCCTTAACGAGGGAAAATAAAAGCACTGAATTTTATTAAGCATTCATTTTCTCCAGTGTATCAGCTCCGAGTTATTTAGCACAGTCGCTTCTCATATTTTGACACGTTTGGGAAAATTCACAGCATCTAACTGGCTTTCAAACTCCCACTTCTACCTATGTGCTCATTAACCTGTCATTAGTACACATGGGATTCAAAACAAATGAAAAAAGAAAACACATAACATAGGAATATTGACTGGCTCAAGAGATGCTAAAAGGTTTCCTGTGGAATACTGACTGTCTTTTTCTTCTTGGCTTTGTCTATTGTGTGTATTTGCAAAACAGAAAGTCTTTGAGTCTTTACCTTGGCTGCTGTAGACAGCATGCTACTGAAGTATCATGGTTGACAACCTTTCCTCCTGTATTTTTGGAGAAAAAGTATTCTTTTCTCTGGATGCAGCAACCATATCTCTGGTTGAATATTAGAGAGAAGTTCACCCAGAGAGTTGTTGGATGCTGGAACAGGTTGCCCAGGGAAGTGGTCACAGCACCAAACCTGACAGAGTTCAAGAAACATTTAAACAATACTCTCAAGGCACATGCTGTGACTTCTGGGGTCCTGCATAGGGGCAGGAGTTGGACTCAATCCTGAGAGGTCCCTTCCATCTCAGTCTATGATTATGTGATTCTGGGAGTTATGCATTAAGGATGAGTTTGGATGCTAATCTGTCTGCAGATCTTAAACATGCTTATGATGCAACCAAGTTTCTGGATGCCTGTATTGGTCCAGACAGGCACAGAATGTTGCATATTCTCACAGTGCAGAATCAGACCGGAGACTCCAGAATCTTGGTTTTAATTTAAAATGTTAATATTTTATGTTCAGAATGGATTTTAATTTTTTTTAGCAATTCTGTTTCCCAGGCCTGTTGCGAACCACAAGGGGAATTTCTATGAAAGGCTTTTAAGTTTGTGCAAAAAAAGGTTTTAAGTGTGTGCAAAATGCTCTTTCAGAGCTAACACTATCAAACTTAGCCGGAAACACAGAAGCAACAGTCACAACATTTTCTTGTGGCCTGAATCTAATGCTGCTTTTGTTAATTGGTAAGAGCTCTCCCACAGAGCTGAAGCCTTGCTTTCAATTTTCCCTACAAGGCATTTCAGCTTCAACTCCCCATTGACAAGATACACTATTCAAAAAGACAGGGAGTTGAAGGTCTGCTTGTCCTGCTACTCAGTATCTTGTTACGCGCTGTTTGCACATTTCACATTAGTCTGTTATCAGATAAAACTATGATTTAGGGGTGGCTCATCTGCTTTTCAAAGGGCAGTGATTTGATCAGCAATCTGTAGTATTAGGTACCCTTTTACGTGACTCCTGAATTGATGTATGTTTCATTAACTCTCCTGCATGATTCTAGATGAAATTGCAGTTGGTTACTAGCAAAAGAGAAGCTATCAAGAGGGTCTTTAACATGTTAACTGGTGCATTTCCTGAAGTGAGTGATAGGAATTTGTTCATTGTAAAATTAAGGAGATTGTTAAATTTGCTGTATTTCTGTTGGGCTTTTCATTCTTATGACACTATTACGTAGATGATGGACAGCATCATCACTGTAACTGAAGTAACCAGATATCATGTTGGTGCATCAGTCTTGTCTGGAATGTTTTATTGCCAGAAGTGACTAATCTGCAGCCACAAGTGTGGCATGTATGTTAAAGTCCCACTGAAATTCATGCTTCAAAGCTCAACAGACTATTAAACAGGATAGTCAGTGCTTCTTGCTATGTAGCTACAGCAAGTTTCTTGGGAAGAGAAGTATCCAATGACTTTCTGGATATAAGCAGTTTTCTTGTAATTTGATGAAAGAAGGAGATACCCTGAATTGCTCTTTGAAGACAAAAGCATCTCTTCATTGGTTGCACAGAGATCACATATGCTCAGCTTGGCATCGCCAAGAGAGTCTGCCAAGACAATATGTTACCCTGTTAGGTATTGTTGTTCCTAAATTGAATGACCAGAATTAGCAGAGAACAGAGAGGACAGCTGCTCAAAAGAGGTCTTCTACAGTGTTCTGGGAGAAAAAATTGGATTACTTCTTGGTAACATGTTCAGTCCTTAGGGAGGAAAAACTAAGTATCAGGATCTTTCATTAAGTCTGTTACTCAGCATTTTTTAGGACCACTGGTGGGTCCTCTTAGCAAGTTGAATTGCCATAGTTCAGTAATCAAGTGCTCTAAAAGCAGGAAATACAACATTCTGGTTAATTTGGACATTGTATATTTCTAATGAAATATCACATATTTCATAGTTCTGTAATTAATATATAGACACTATGTCTACTTCAGTAAAAAAAAAACCACAGAAAATACCTTCTTGAGACACTATAACAAAAAAAAGAGCAAATTATTGTCTAAAATAAACTTTTAAATCTTGTGTTTGATATAGGAGGCACAAAGTCCAATCAGCCTCTAGAAGTTACTAAATTTCCTTGGTCCAAATAGCTTACAGAAAGGTTACTGACATACATGAAATTAGTTGATATTTTACATTTGTATGAAAACAGTTGGGCAAGAATAATGATACATCAATTGTCACTATCACCAATAATAAGACATTGTTTATATTTAAATAAAAATAAATAATACAGCTATGTACTCAGTATTAAATTAGACAACTAGCAATTTAGCCTCAGTAATTGGAATGATGCTTAAGCTGAAAAACAGGTATCTTTGATTATAAACCAAAGTAAATTTTTTTTTTCAAGTTAATTAGGCATTTTATCTAAATCTTAAAAATTTTATTACTGAAGATGTACTCTTAATGCTTAAAGTGCAGCTAAGAAACAATTATGATCCTTTCTTAGATTTTTGGGTTTAGCCAGCAGCTATTCTGCTACTTCCATGAGCCACGATACATGGATTAGAGGAGACAAGTTCACTTGTTTTCTTTCAAAAGTTAATCATCATTTCAAATATCTTTTACAGCATGCATTTTAGTTTCTACTTTAATGAAGCTGTTGGAATTAGTGAACATTTCTCTCACAACTCTTCTCAGCAGTGGATCTTAAAGATGTAGTCACCAAGGTACCAAGGTATACAGCTGTATTTTTACACCTTAAGAAATCCAACATGCATCTCAGTTACAAGATAAAAGACAAAAAACATGAAGATAAAATATTTGATATTTATTGTGTTTTAAAAAATGTTTTCAGATGTCGTAATTTCATGGAATCTTAGAACAATTTGATTTGGAAGGGACTTTAAAGGTCATCTATTTCCAAGACCCCTGCAGTGGAGAGGTACGTCATTCACTAGATCAGGTTGCTAGAGCAGTATCTCTGGATTTTGAAGTCATAGTGCAAGCAGAAAACAGGATTTTTTTTCCTTCTTTTCTTTCACCTCCTTTCAGGAGTGAAGAAAAGACTGGTGAAATTCCAGAATGTGCATATCAACATAGAAATATGGAGGTAAGACTACCATTATTTGTGAGAACATATTTGCAATTTTCAGTTCAATTTCATGAGGTTTATGGAACTATGAAGAACCAGTGTGTTATTCAAAATTAGACACAATTTCAGTTTCATATGGTTTAACTGGAAGTGTAGAATAGCAATGTATAGAAAAATATGTTTAAAAAGATGTGTTGTTTCAGCCAGATGATCAAAATGCAGACTGTCACATATTGCCAGTGGCCAAATTACTGTGGCATACAAGATGGTTGAAGTCATCCATTGCTTATGCTGACTTTTGGACGTGAAATAAGAAAAGACGATTATTAGCAAATATCCAAATAGCTGAGAGATGCAAACTGGACAGCTTGTCATATTGACGAAGCCTAATGAGTTTATACTTGAATTGGATAAGGGTTATAATGAGAGGAGAATGCAGAGTGCATAGAGCTATGCAATAACATGGTAGCTGCTATGATAACACATGGCCTTACACCACATATTGTCCATCTTCCACTTTGCAGAACGTCTGCTGACAAAGCAGAGTTCCCTTAAGAAAACCAGCCTTTACTCATTGTCTAACGTATTAGAGCTTGGAGTAGAAACAGTTACAAATCATAATCTTTTTATCAGAGACACAGTTTTACTATTTCAAAGCATATCTATATAAATGGGTTAAGGCAATTGAGTAAATTAAGGTATCTCAGATGAGCTGCAGTACCTGACTGGCTGAGCATTTACCTCACTACAAATGCAATATCAGACACTACCTTGAATCAGCCTGCAAGTAGTAACTGCAGGAAGGTTAAAGGGTACTCCTGTAGGCTGCATGTGCATGCAATTATTTTTCCATATTGTCAGTGTTGCCATATATCATAAAGTTATCAAGTCTTTATTATTTTCCCAATAATTTTTCATTTTCTAGTTACTTGTTGCTTGCATAAGGCTCTATCTACTATGTTCTGCTGCATAAGGGGAACAAGCAGAATTTAGCTGCAATATTTTAAGATAACCTATTTTAAAGAATGAGGGAATGTTAAAGCTCTAGATATGAAAATGTTTCTCATCTAGTTAAAACTGCTTATATATCTGGTAACTTTTGAGGAGAAAGACAAGCAAAAAGATCATCTTTTAGGCTTGAAATTTGAAAAAAATCCTTAATGAAAAAATATCTTAGTCACATAACGCTTCATCGTATGTAGATACTGTAATTTCATAGAAAGACTGGGGTTACATTCCCAGAAAGTAACTGAATAGAAAAGCTTACCTTTCTACCTAAAAAGGGGAATTAAGCACCCTTGGGCTTTCTGTCTTTTAGAGGACTTTAATGAAAGTTAACACTTCCTTTTTCTTGAGTGGAATCAACTTTCCCAACTCTTCTATCTGCATGCAAAATTCTTCATTCTCTGTATTCTTTTCACAGACTTTCCAGAATATATATTTAAGACATAAGTGACTGTAGCAGAGGTTATGGAATAACTGTCAAAGTGAAGAGCAGCATCAACCTGATAGGAGCATGGAGTGTTTAGAGTTTCCAAAGAAACCTGGAGATGAAGTAGCTGAATTACTAACACTGATACCTAAACTTTAATTTGAAACTGCTTTGATGAAGATTGAGGGATGACAATCATAGCATCAGTTAAAAAAAAAAAATAATCTGGAGGATATTTGAAGATGTGCTGGCTTCTAAACATAGTGTCTACCGTGGGAAAATTAGGAGAAAGTATTACTAAGAATGGAATTGGTGTACATGTAGATAAATGTATTTTACCTTGGAAAAGTCAGCATGGCTTTTACAAATGGAATTATTACCTTGAAAATTTATTGGAGATTTTTGACAGGGTCAGCAGGGATATGGATGAAGCTGATCTGACTGATATAATCTATTTGGATTTAGATATTAAGCAGTCATGCATAAGAGATAAAAACGTTATAGTTTGGGTAAATAATTAGTTATAAAAGAGGCAACACAGAGCGGAGTAAATATTCAATTCGTCCAGTGAAGTGAGGTCAGCAGTAGAATTCCACAGGGATATGTTCAGGGGATTGTTCTGCCTAATATGGTTATCAGTGACCTGCATAACAGGAGAAGCAGTGATGTAAGAAAGTTGGGTGATGATACTAAATTTTTCAGGGTAGCAGGAGGTCTGACTGGAAAGAAATGCAAAAGGTTTTTATGAGAGAAGTAAAAGAGCAAAAAAACCAGAGCAGATGAAATTCAGCATAGTTAAAGGTTAAAGGATAGGAATAAGAAAATACAATCCTACTTTCATAGACAAAGAAAATGCAGTGAGATAACTGTTGCCAGTCAGGAACAACTTTTTATTGCTGAGAAAGAGATTTACACTGAAATGTCAGCTGGTGCTCAGTAGCCATCATAAAGGAAATGTTAAGAATTATAAAGAAAGTAATAGAAAGCACGACAGAGGTCACTGTTCCACCCTATAAAGTCATGGGTTCAGACATATCCTAGAATATTTTATGTCCCAAACCTCTCACCTCAAAAGCATGAAGTACAACCAAAAAAAGTGCAGGGAAAGGTGGCAAGAATGATCAACTGTCTGTAACAGCTTTCATACAGGGAACCCTTGTGTAATCTAGGAGTCTTCTCTGGAAAAGAATTGACATGGGGGAAGGAGGTGAAAGAAATTTTAAAAATCTTGACTGATATGAAGACAGAGGGTGGAGGTTAAACTGTTCACAGTCTCTTCTAGTTGAAGAAAGAGACAGTCAAACGAAACTTACAGAACCCACCTTTTTTTTTTTTTTCACGACAAGTGAGAATTGATAGTTGATTATACGAGACAGGAGACAGGAGTAAGTTCTTGCTGAAGACTACTTTGCATACTGAAAGTCTTCGTGGATTTAAGAGGAGACTGGGCAAGTTTAAGCACAAGAAATCTATCAAGCTTTACCAAACACAAAATCCTCTCATACAACTCAGCAAATCTCTGAAATGGAAATAGCTGGAAGAAAGGAGAATGATAAGGAGAGATATAGATTTCTATTCTTCTAGTTTGTATCATGTCCTCCAGACTTGTGCCCATTCTTAGAATCAGTTTACTGGAGTGGATCCCAGTTGGTCTGACCTAATACAGATATTCTTACATACA
Organism: Serilophus lunatus; assembly: GCA_013399895.1. Lineage (NCBI taxonomy): Eukaryota > Metazoa > Chordata > Aves > Passeriformes > Eurylaimidae > Serilophus > Serilophus lunatus. The sequence continues at coordinate 483,131 of VXBA01001184.1, forward strand.
TATATTCCAACCAAGTTTCTTTATCAGCATGCCAATTGTCACATTCCTAAGCTGAATTCCAATGCATATCAAAATGCAAGCAGTGTGGTGGATGTACAAACTGGGACTTACCATGAACTAAAGAATAAACTTACATGATAACATGTACATATATCCAGTGTCATGCTCATTGAAACTAGGTCAAGTGCATACAGATAGATACACCATGTTTATACTTTATCCTACACTTCTGTTCTCCTATTTATAAAAATTTGCTATAGGCTTCAAAAAGTACAAACATGCAGTTGGAGAAAGCCTGCAGATGGAGTGAGGATGATCAGTGGTATGCAGCAAGGGTAAAACTATGTAGACACATATATAAAGAATGATCCATCTGCCTGTTTGGCTCCTAGTAAACCCTGAGCACTTGTGACTGTTATGTAGGCAGCTATTATGAACTGTGATGATGACAACTACACATGTTATTTGGAGATCATGAGTGTGAAACTTCATTGCAACTATGTTCTTTGGGTTTTGCATATTTAGACTCCTTTTTCTCATCATTATAGTCCACCAAATGAAAATAAAAGATTTTGAATATACATGGCCTATAACACCTTAATAAATGTCCAAATATCTTAAAACATAAAAAAAAAGCAAACCTGATTGTTTGATTTGGTTCGCCTTTGTCCAATATATGACAGTTTATACTTTTGACAGACTGACATGCATGGAACCTTCTATCAATGACCTGCTTAAACTAAATTTCTTTATCTTATCTAAATGTTTTTCTGCAAAATATGCCTCATTCACACTATTGCTATTAATCCCTTACATCTATTTATCAGAGATTTTTATTAATCTCTGATATTGTCCTACTGTCTTTCCTAGAAAGTTCTCATGTGTCTATGTACCTTACACGTATAAGGTAACTTGTGATAAGAGCTGCAATGTGGCCTTAAACAAAAAAAATATTGCAAAATTAATTATTAAAGAAGCCTGTGGTAGTGCTGAAGTTAAAGAATGGGGTTTAAAACTGAGGTAATAGGGGATCTATTGCTGGCCATGTTCCTGACATCAGAGTTATGAAATTTATTCTAGTATCTAAGCAAAAGCAGCGTAAGAAATTTTAGCTGATGCTTTTTCTTCTAAAGTAAATTGAAAATCTTCAGTGGAAGGACATGCTCAAACGAATTTATTGAGGAATGATGTATATTTTCCCAACATAATTCACCCATACATTTTCATTAGAAAGACTGAAAATTGAAGGACAGTAGAGATGGTAATTTGCAGCTAAGATTTTGGAATATCATCACTGTCTTATTTTTGTTTATAGAGATAGCTTCTGCCATTAAATTAACTGGGGACAAAGATAAGCACTTAGAGCAAATGTTTTCAGTCTAACTAGTGATGCAAGGGAGATGTAGAAGCAACAAGGAGAAGGGATGCTGTAAAAAAGAAAGTACCACTTTCACTACAGTGATTTATAAAAGCTGGATCTGGCTATCTACTTAAGACTTTCCCTGAAGAGTGCTCAGAGATTGTCTCCAGTTGAAAAGTCATGCAGCTGATGTTTTCAATAGCTAGAGCTCACCAAGGGTGATTGAGATGTTGTCGGTTCTAACTGATTTTGAAAAATAGCCAGTGGATCAAACACTAAATGTAAAGTAAGAAGATTCCACTTCAGTTACCTGTACAGCAAGAAGTTAGATGGTCAGGTGTCTGAGTATCTATGATATTTTGTGACACTGTGATAATTTTGTGGGTTTTTTTCCCAGCAAAAATATAGTATTTCCCAAGGAAAGTTTAATGATTAAGATACAGGGGGAAAATGCAAACAAAAACAACTACAGAAAAAGAGGAAAAATGTCATGTTCTTTAATATCTATAGTATTCAGTATTTTCTCCTCAGTGAGATCATTTGTAATGTCCATACTGCATTACAACTGTTACAAACATGGGATAAAAACATTTATAGAGCACAACACACACACATATATTAGAATTATTTGATTAGATCATCATCCAAAACTTCCTTGTGTCACTGGAAAAAGTACAACACATATATTTCTATGTTTGTATGCACACATATATTTGTTTTCTAACTCACAACTGGAAGGTGTTGGTGGAGAAGGAAAACTAAGAAAGGCTAAGAAACAAATAGAAAAAGGATGGTTCAATGGCTCTTGATTAAATACTTCTGGACAACTCTCCACTGGAAATCAAAAACTACAAATCAGTGGTACATGCTTTGTTCATCTCCTCATCAATGGGCCAAGCATGAAAATAGGAATTAATTTAATGAAACAAACTGCTTACCCTGTGAGCTGATTACCTGATATGCACACAGAATGCTTATTCTTATGTAAACATGAAGAACTGAATATGAAAACAACAAAAACACATCCGTTACCAAATCTTACATTTTTTTTAGTACGACTTCTTTTTTCTCCTTGTGTGTCTCTGTCTTGTATTTGAAACTTCATAGGTGCAGCATACATTTTCACTCAGTCTACAGCAGTAGATGAGAGTTTGCTGCAATTTTCCCTAGTTCTATTTCTCCTAACCCCCAAAAGTATGGTACACTAAAGAATGAGATTTTGGTATGTTAGTTTTTAAAAGAGGTAGGATTTTGTTTGTTTGTTTGTTTGTTTCTGTTATCATAGATGCAATATATGTTTCCTGGTTCTGGCAAGAGCAGCATGGTTTGGATAGTCTCAGTAGAAGCACTAAATTGCTAAACCATGACAGATTATATTCTAGAACCAAATTCCTTAGACAATAAAATTTCATAATAAAATAATAAACACTAAGGCTATTTAACCACATAGATTTCTTAGTATGCTAGAAAGAAAGAATCAAGTGGCCTTGTGAATGAAAATGTCTTAAATCTCGTTAAGTAGTTGAAAATTTTTGATTAGCAAAAATTCTGATGGAAGAGACAGTATATAAATAGGTGGAAATTCTGGAAGGAATTTTAGCTGCAATGAAATAAATGCTTTTTTGTACTTACCCAGTGTTGAGGTCAGGACTTCATCATCAGTGACTCCCTTACATACTTACCCTTTGCAAGAAAACAGCACATAAGTTAAAACTGAATAGCTTTTTATATAATTCTGTTACATTTTTAGTGTCAAGGTCCTAAGTTATTTAAACTTCTGTAAGACATCTTCTGAAGTGCAATGACAAAGAAAAATGAGTAGTGAGATATCCACAATCAGCCTTCTGATATGATCTGATCATTACTTGGTCCTTCCTACCTTTTTTTCTCCCCCAGATTAGTGTAGTATAGATAAATTTCAGTCTATTAATCTAGTGTGCAATACATTTCTCCTATACTAGCTGCAGTATATTTTAGTCATCTTCAAAATTTCATGAGTGTCACTTGAAAAAATATAAATTCATCTCACTAGGGATTGGGCCTATGGATCCTATGGTAGGCACATCTACCTGGTGGCTGAAATTGCACACTACCAGATTGATCCAACCCTCAGTATATTTATTTGCTAATGGTCCTTGTTATGTAATGCAATATTGACTTTTAGGTGCTTGACATGGAGATTCTATGACTGGGTGTTAAACATGTCTGTGTGTCTGCACTTTAGTGTGTGTTTGCACTTAAGTCCTGGATCTTTATGTTTTGAGAATATCTGTGTTTTGTAGATGTAACCATTACATATATGATGTATGGAAAAAAGCCAAAAGATAACACATAGGTCTTCACTGTGCAGAAAAGATAGTTCAGCTGATTTAAAAATAGGCAGAAAAAAAACAGAGAAATGGAAAAAACTATTATAGCATGTGTGGGTAGATTGCTAACATCATAGAGAAATCATTCCTCAATTTGATATGTTTATTGTCATGCCCTTTAGATAGCAAGTTCTCACTTGCCCTTGTTGTTGTTCTGGAAAGCACAATACTAATTAACAAAAAAAAACAAAATCCAAAACCTAAACCCAAAATGCAGCAAACTCTCCTCAGAATCCCTGTAAGTTAAAAAACCCCAAAACAGACCACCAAACCAGCAGAGAGGGGGAAGAGGTGATATATCTTTCTTAGAATAAACCTCATCTTCATCAGTGAACTAAAAAAAAATATATGTACACTTTCCTCTGTTTTCTGTTGCTTAGAAATAAAGAGCAGTGATATAAAGCCCTAGTGCCATTACAGGCAATTTACAACAGCCTATTTACACCAGCTGAGGAACTGGCTCATAATGTTGTTTAAATAGGATGACAGCCTAGAAAAATTTCTGATGAATGAGTCACCCTGTTGTAGAACCAAAATTCATTCCTGACCCACTATGGCTACTACATTTATACTATAAAGAAGGTCATGGTTGTTTTTATGTTAAATATAGTACCCTGAGGATTTAATTAAAGGGGATTTAAAATTATGAATACTGAAGCCAGGCAGGTCATATTGGATAATCCAGTTTTATTTAACAGTAATTGGTTATTCAAGTTATTATTTCATTATTTAGAACATCCTGATTCTTATGCACTTAATTAACCATGAGCACAAAATGACTTTAACAAACTGAAGTCATTAAGCCCTCCTTAAGTGGCCTTTTCAAAATGAAATTGACACCAAAATTTTCATTTGAATTGTTATAGTTTTATAGTTTTTAAATGAAGAAACAAGGTAAATAATGCTAGCTTAATTACTGTTTTATTTATTAGTTTTAATTATTACTTTTATGTCAATATTCCATATTTGGATTTTGATCTGAGGTTGTCCTAACTTGATTTTTGCATGTTCTGACTTTATGGATAGCTTGACCTCCACTTTATTAAAGTTTGCAGAACTCTGAGTTTCTAATCACAAGAATGCTGGCTACTGATCATGTGTCTTTGCTGAGGTCTACAGATTTTGATGCACTTATAAACAAAGGTGAAAGACTTTTACCACGGTGTCAGTAAATTTAAAGGACGAGAGGGGATTTAATCTTCACTTAACTGAAAGACTAAAAGAGCAGCAGGGATCTCAGTGTGATTGTAAAGAATGATGAAGCACTTGGTTAATTCATCCAGACTGGGACAATCTTTTTTGTTACTTTTGTTAAACTTTTTGAGATTGATTGTGAGATTGCTGTGGAGTTCTCCTCACTGGAGACATTCAAGAACCAGTTGGATGCAATTCTGTGCAACTTTCTCTAGGATAACCCTGCCTGAGCAAGGAGGTTGGATCAGATGACCCACAGTAGTCCATTCCAACCTTACTCATTCTGTGATTCTGTGAGATGCTGGTGATTACAGTTTTCAGTACCACTCTGGGGGATACAGGATATCCAGACTGGGACATCAAGGCAGTCCTAACTTGCAGAGGGTACAAAACACATCAGTGGAAAAACCTTAGCAAGAGTTAATTCCCCTGCCAGTACATGAGCTGTGTGGATATAGACAGCTGATCACAGTATCAGTAGAGGGTTACTTAGCAGCAGTTCTTTTTATTAACTACATTCTGCTTCAGCCCATTTGGCTATGAAAAGTGATTTATCTGGGTTACCTTCAAGAACATGGTGCAATGGAAGTGCTCTCCTGCACATTATAATGTGCACTTTTAAACAGTGTTTGTCCACAGCTTCATTCCCACTGCAGGTCTGGGCAATTGTGAAATGTATCACAGTCAAACCTAAATTCAGTAGGGAACATAAAAGGTGAGTTGCTGTTTGTGCTGTTTGGTTAATTGTTCTATATGACTGAGAAATAGATGAGAATTTACGGGAGGGTTTTGATATTCAGTGTTGCTGTGTCACAGTACATTGAGAATAATGAATAGGACATTCACTCTGGAGCAAAGAACATTAGTTTTCTTACCTAGGAAATATGGAAGCCAGCTGGAGAGGAGAAAATTGCTAGGTAGATTGTCGACATAAAGGCAAAGATAACATGCTGATAATAACCAGGGGAAATATGAAGATAATAACAGAGGATGATAACAACCCAGCTGAGAAAGAGAGGGGGGTCTGGAAGATCAAGTGATCCCAAGCTGTGCACAGCTATTATGCAGATGTAGGGGCACTTCTACTCCTGCAGAAAGGAACTGTTTCATTTCTCGTGTAGCAGAATGTGTTAACTCCAGCCTTGTATTAAGCAAGATCAGGCCTTGCTTTCTTGCTATTATCAGGGGTGTTTATTTCTTGACAGATTTCCACACCACTGCCTCGTTATTGTGTATGTAACATTATTTATCCCGCTCTGTCCTCCCTCCCCCTCCCCTTTGGCTGTGGGGCTCTGCAAGTCGAAGGCAACTGTCACGTCAGGTCTATGTGAATCTGTCAGATGCACGATGAGGAAAGATGGAGTGATCACTTCTTGCTGCCGTGTCTATTCTGTTCTCTGTCTTCGGCAGGCCTGTTAGCAGTGAGATGCTTTCCAGAGCGCTTCCTGTCGAGGATCCTGGGTGCAATGAGGGAAGCCATGGTAGCCGTACTCCTGCCCAGTGATGACAGAGACCTTGGATAATCTCCCTGCATCCAGCAGCTCGTCCTGGAGTGCATTTACTCCGTAACACACATACTCCTCACAGCCTGTTCCAGCTCCTCATAGTCGTCTGGCAGGTGGGGAGTGAGGAAGAGGAGCTGAGGAGTGGGAGAAAAGGAAGGTCAGGGAGGAAGGTGGGCAGTAGCAATGATAAACTGGGGGGATAATTTTGTCCAGCCCTGGAAATCAGCTTACTTTTAGCGAGTGGTGTTTTCTGTTTTTCAGATTCCTCAGCAGTGATAGCTATACAAATATTTTTTGCCTCTTTCTCTTCCAAGTCAAAACAATTTACTTAAAACTCTTTTAGAATCGGAAATTCGCCCAATTGTATTGCTTCTTCACTTCTTTTTTTTTTTTTTTTCTGCTTCTCATTATTTTCTTTTTCTCCTCCTTTTTTTGTTTTTCGTTTGTTTTTAAATTACTGCACTGTGATTGGGATTTGCAATCAAGATATTTTCCAGGATATGGTTAGATCAGTGTCCTAACTGGAAATTTAGTGACTCCTAAGCTCTTTCAACTTATTAAAGTTTGCTTTTGAAGAGGTATTTCCAGTATTTTGAAATGTGATAAAAATCATTAGGCATTTAATATTTATGACCATGACTCACACAGTGTTTTGAGTTTTACTAACAAGAAATGTGTCATAGGATGCAGTAGCTGAAATAATATTGTAAGTGATTTTATTAATTGCTGTACCAAAATCCTGATGTCAGGACAGTGTCTTTCTTACACACATATAAAGTTCTACTTTTACCAACAAAATTTATCCAGACAAAATTTACATTGGATAAAGGATACAAGTGTTCTCCTAGAGCAATTTTCCATCATTGGTTACTCACTGGTGGCGTTATTAGAAAGATAGTGAGCTGTGACTAGCTAGGCAAAGATTTTTCCTTATCATGTTCTGGTTTTACTAAAAGTCTTGGGAAAATTCAGGTCATTGACTTTATAATAAGTCTATCTCCTCTTACACAACTCCTGCCTGTCAGAAAGAATGATTCAAGAGTGGTAGGCTCTGCTCAGAACCCCTGATGTACTGAGAAAGATAACCAGAGGAGCAGCAACACGGGAATGGGCACAGAGGAGAGACAATGTAAATATTTTTGGACTGAATTCTTTGTTTAATGCCTTTTCTTTTCCTATTCTAATAGCTAACCACAGAAATTAAGGGTATACAACAATCTTCTGATCACTCCAATGGATCCTCTAGCTCAGGTAATGCAAGTTCTTAATATTTAATGCAGAGTTCTGTCCATGGCTTTCCCTATCAACCCATGTTATTTATATAATCTGGTTATAGAAATTTTGTCATCACCGTGCCTTTCTGTCATGTTAAGCTCTCTAATAGTGAGAGCTTATTAACTTGTGCTTTATTAGATTCCATGCCTTTACATCCAAGTCATTAGACATAACCATTATCCTGGTCTCCTTTCATTTCTTTGTTAAGATCCATCTTCACCATGATACCAGTGCTTAATGAGAGTCCTTAAGTAGACAGGCTGAAAGTGATTCATTTATAGTGCTTGTCTACTTGTTCTATGGAATAAAAAAATCTTTAAAGTTTACAGCTGAATGTTCAGCCAATAGTTTTCTCAATTTTGTGTTCCAATTAGTTGTCCTCAGGTTCGGCATCCTTCTTCCATACTGCTTTCTGCAAGCCCCAGTGCACATTGCTGTTGTCTTGATTGTAGTGATTTTGAGGGAAGGAATATTTCCTGTTTATGTTCATACAATAATCACACAGTGAGGCTCCAAATTAATTGGGGCCTCTGGCTGCCACTTGCTCATTACTGCTAATATACATTACATATACATCCCAGCAGTTTGAAAAGGTTAGTAAGGAGATTCTGTTTTTTGTGTTGCTACTCAGTTTTGCCTCTACTGCATAGTTGTTTTATATTACCTTCATTAACAGGTGACTGCAATGCTCAGTTCAGGCTTAAGATGTGGCAAGTACTTTCATTTAAGGAAGAGCTTTGTATTCAGACACAGACAGCTTAGATTTTACTTAGAAAAGGTGATACGAATAGAAGAGGGTGTGTCACAGTGTGTATACACTGAAATTTTATTTAGCAGAAATCAATAAAAGCTTCTTCTGGTAAACTGATTAGTGTGTGTGCGTGTTTATATTTTTCTCCTTCATTTTTACCTTTAAATGTAAAAATTAATACAGATTTTTGCTAATACTCTGATCTCGCACTGGTATCACACTGAAATGTTCATTAACTTATAGCTTTACTAGACATTAATTAGCTTGAATTGCTTTACAGAGGCTGTATTTTGATACAAGCAAAAAGAGGAAGCCTCTTACTTTAAAAGTAGTTCTTGAATTGCTCTCACTTGTTTCTATTTCATTTGGCAGTCTTCACCGAGGCTCTTCAGCTTAGTTTGGCAGGTTAGACCACACTAGTAAAACCCATTCAGAGGGCTGAGGAAAAAGGATTCAATTTACATACAACTGCAGCTTTTCTCTGGTGACTTTGTGCATGCAATTCTGGTTAAGAAGTCATTCATGATCATAGCAATGCTTCTGGAAATTAGTAAAATCTATTGGTATATGAAATCCTGCTTTAGATGTTGTGCCTTATAGATATTAGTAATTAATCTGTCATAGAACCATGAGCAGATTTTTTTGCAAAGCATCTGTTTGATGTATAGTTGCTCCCCAGAGAGAACAGTATCCAAGGATGAGCTTAGAGTAAATAAGTGCATTTGGCACATCCTGGAATCATGTCAAAGCTTCACTGATTCCAAGGGGGAGTTTTCCTTTTACAAACCTAGTTCCAGTGCCTTTTGCTTAGAATAGATTTGGGGAACTTAGAAATATATGAAAAGAATACATCAGCACAATGACACCTACAATGAGCATGAGACATCCATTAGCAGGAAAGGTAACAAAAAAAGAACAAGCTCCACAGCAAACAAAGAAAAATACTCCAGTTGAACTCTGTCAACACAGAACAATCTTGAAGTGCATTTTCAGAGGAGACTCTTATTATTTGTATTTGTTTTATGGATGCAGGATTCTCTGCCTAAGGTGATTTGTGATGGGGAGAGACTTTTAAGGTCTGAAAGCTTGGTTTTGAGTTCTACAGCTTTCAAGAGGAGTCTGTCCACATTTTGCTCTGAGATAACTTCCATTAAGTTAATAAAAGTTAACACTTTAACACTGCAGGGCTGTGTGTTCACAGCTCATTGAAATACTAAATGGAAGCACCTGGTGGGTGAATAGTTTAATGTAGACATAATACATGGGTGGGAGGGATACATGGCCAACCTTCAGTGTGCCAGAGCTTGGTGCTAATTGGCAGCCAGATGGGGGATATGTGTCTGCCTGTGCAGCCAACCTTCATGGGGATTTACTCCTCCAGAGTTGCCTAGTGACCTGACATGACATAGACATTTGTACTCCCATGGCACTCCCAGCCTCTCCATACTTACAAGAGTGAGGCAAAGGGAGGACTATATGATGCTCTTGAAGTGCAACTCAGAGAGAGGGAAGACAACAAATCGCCACAGAAAGATTTGGTATCACTGCCCTCAGATGTGGGGAGGTTTGGCCTGTAAGGACATGATGTGTCAATCCCAGCTGGTGTTCCTGCACAAAAAAGTACAGATTATAAACCCTGGCCCAAAACTCTGACGGTCTTCAGTTCTTATTGTGTTTCCTTCCTTAGCAAATATCACACTAGCAGGGTGACCCATGGTGGCTTGCAGCCAGCATATGACCACAAGTGAGGATCTAACTAGGACCCCATTACCAGAACTCCTTCAGCCTGGCAGACAAGCTACAAAACCAAGACCCAACCACTGGGCAAGGGGTAGTAGATGATGTTCCCATCAGAAAAATGACGGTGCTTGTGTGTTCCTGAGTTCTTGCTTTTTTTAGTAACTATCTCTTCATACAAAAATATATCTATGTTATCCTAGAAGAAAGGAGATAAGTTTTCATCATGTGAACATGTTCTAGCTCTTCTACCGTTTTACAGGCATGAGAACAACCTGTGGTTCTAAATTAGAAGAGTAGTTCCCTCAGAGGGTTCTTGTAAGTGCCTGGTCTGCTCTGCTCTAGAGAGAGCAAGTGGTAAAATCTGCCATTGTAACCTTGGTTCCCACCTCTGAGGCCCAAAATGGTACAGAATCTAACAGGCACACACCCCTGCAGGTAGCTACTTACCTTCAGTTAGATTTCTTTGTGGTCAGAATTTCTGAAATACTTTTTTCTAGTGCTTGAATTGATTAAAAGTTGTGTTTCAAGGCAAGTAGTACCCAAAACATGTACATTACAGTTCTGAAATTTACACAGTCCTTTACTGAAGCCAGTTTAAATGCAGTGTTCCTTCAGTCTACTGGAGATGCTGGGGAATTCAGGTCCTATGTAGTAGCTGGAAATTGCAGTGCATCTGGGACTGACAGAATTTGGTTTTGTGGAGAGGTTGCACAGAACCAGAATTAGCACATAAGATTTGCTTATACAGCATCTAAGACTACAGGGGAGGGATCCCAAACCCAGCTGTGGCCGAGTGAGTCATAATATATTCTTCCAGTGCCTAATCATTGCAAATATAACTATGAAGTTTTCTGAACTATAAATTATATATGCAACTATTTTTACAGCCATGTGCTTAGAGAAATTATAACACATGTATTTTTATACTGTCTTTCACTTAAATGATCTCAAGCAAGTTAAAAGCACTGGAAGGAGTAGCTGATTTCTGTCACACAAAGATGAATCTCAAAGTGAAGTGCAAAGATCTCCATCCAGAACCCAAAGTATGCCAAGCCCTTACACAGATCATGTAACTTCCTCCAGCGTTTTTTTAATAGATATTTTATTTGCCATATAGATATATAAGTGATATTACACTTTGAAAAACATAAGATTTTATTTGCAAATTAAGCAATTATTACCAGTGTTACTCTATAAAATACTTGGCTAGTATTCACAAGTGACTAAAGAATAAGAACTTAAGTAGAAAGAGCCTGTTTACTTTAGGGAAAGAAAACAGACCTATAAAACATCTTTTAAGAGAAACTTGTTTTACTTTTATACAAAAACGAATATAGAAATTTGCTATCAACCACCATCTGCAGATTATAAGGGAAGTAAATGGGTTCAGGTGACAAACTTTAAAATGTGGTCCTGTGAGTTCTGCTTAGTCACTACTTAATATCAGACTCTGTGGACCTGTTATTTTTTCTTATTTTGAAATTTTTTGTAAGATCAGAATTAAAATTTTACATGGAAAGAAGAGTTGGATATCACCTGGGAGGTGTTCTGCTACACAAGAAATCAGAAAAACTACTTTTACTGCATATACTCAAGTGGAAATAGGCAATTTATTTTCTGCATGTTGTATTTATTTTGAAAATCCGTTTCCAAATGTATGTAACTTTGCAATGTCTATCTTTGTATAAGTGCTTTCCCATTCTAGCCCATATAGAAACATGAGCTTGAAAACATAATTTTAAGATGTTCTCAATGTTGTGCACTGATAATAACGTGACAATTTCTTCCAGAAGCATTTCCAGTAAAAAAGAATATGCAGATGTTTTCATCCTAGATCATCCCTCTTAAACTGAATAACTTATTACACTTGTGAGAAGAAAAGTAGATCGCAACATGATACAAAAGCAACTTTTTCTGAATATGTGAAGCAAAGTTTTCATTTCTGTGCACATCACTTACAGACCTGAATGCTGCTGAAGCATTGTATAAATTTACACTTCAGTCATTCTTGTTCTGATGTAAAGCCTGATAAATTTATTGTTCATTCTCACTTTAATCAGGTTCTTTGTCTGCTCCTTACACTGTAAGAAGCAATATACTCTCTCTCACCGGTTTCCCCAGCTGAGCAGGTGCTGAAATGTTGGACTTCTGTAATTGCTGCTGTTGTTTCTGTTAATTAGGCCACAACAAAATCCATTCCTTTTTTTTTTTCCTTTTTTTTTTTTTTTAATACAGGAATGAGACTGAATGATGCATTTGTTCTCAAGGGATGTGTCCATTTTCTATGCATGAGTGCACTATCCAAAGCTTTGCCTAGTACATGTGTCAAACACATTTATCTCATCTAATAGAATAATTAAATCACAGCAACTTGTGTTGTAGAAACAATGATTTTTTTTTTTCTTTTTTTTCTAGATTGACTGACTTTTCTGAAAGGAAAAGGTTACAATTTTTTTTTTTTATATAGCATGCTAAAGAAAGCAAGCATATATTAAGATTCAGAATATTTTTATTTTAGAGGATGAACCTTATTAACATCAAACCCTCTGGAAACTGAACTTGAGATTTCCTTGAAGATGCTTCTGATATGTGAAAATTCAAGTATTAAGAATATTCTTTTTTCAGTCAGTTTTTAACTTCAACGCATAAAGCTCCATAAACCTATTCATGAAAGCGCCATAAAGGACGTATTTATGGAAACATTTTCAGGGTCAAGCCATTGGCTTATACACTAGTTTGGCAGACAATAATTTGAAAATATAGTACTTAGTTTTTGAAAACATTGACAATATCATTGCTCATTTAGCAAGCTTTTTTCCCCTTCATATTCTTCACTAGTGAGTTTCACTCTCATCTCGTCATCTGTGGCATTTCCTCTATGAAATGCAGTTTTTGTTGATAAATAGGCACTCACATTGTTGTCAGGGGAGAAGCCCAAAAGCAGAATCCTCTAATATTTGAACTGCTTGATGTTAGTGATCATTGCAGTGTTCTGCTGAGTCTGTTTGGATTAGAGTCTGACACTTGGGACAAAATAGATAAGAGCTCCCAGAAAAGTTAGATGCAAATAAGAATGCAATCAGATCAAGTTCATATTCCTTTACAAGTCTGAGAGGTTAACAATAAAAAAGTGTGAGGTTCTCCACTAATTTAATTCTGCCAGTTCTACAAAAATAGATATAAATAATTTTCCAAATATGTAGGTATCAGGGAATTTTATATTTTATGTAGCTTCAGGGAAGAGTTATATATAGACACAGCATGATGTATTCATAACTCCTGTTGAAACTCAGATTTCTGATATCAGTAGTTGGAATTGTAACTTATACAGTAAAATCTGCACTGCAACAGTGTAAAAGCACTGCAGCAGTGAGAAGGAGGGACGCAGTCAGGAAAATGAGAAGCACTCTGTTTCGCACCCCTAAAAGCAGGGAAAAGACTTCCACTGTTCACAAGCGAGTTCTGTATCAGGGCCTAATAAAAAGATTTTGAGGTAGGAAGAGGGTGAGAAGCGGGAGAGCAAATATCAAAACACTGGGTTTAGCCTATGAGCCCAGGACCATCCCTAATTCCAGTGACTTGCCTGTATGTATGTTGGTATGTGCCTGTGATTAAAAGAATAATTTTTTTACGCAAATTTATAAATATTGGTTGATTTTTGCAGGTTTGAATACAGACATATTTTGTTGTTTGGTTTTTTTATTTATTTGGTTTTTTTCTTTGGGTTTGATTTTGGTTTGATTTTAGCTTTGTTTTGTTTTTTTCATTTTGGATATAATCTTCAGTACATTCACTGCAAATGCAGACTCATGTATTTTGTTTTCATTTTTCCATTTTTGCTCTAGAATAAAATTAGCAAGGTCTAGATTTACTGCTTCTGGTTACATTAGATGAGTGAGAGGCACCTCCTTGCCTATCAGTGCATGTTATGAAAAGTAAAAACTCTGGATTCTAAGCCTAGACTGGGGATAGCTGATGATCAAGGTGGGTTTTTTCTCTGTAGGGAAGAGAAACTAGCAAAGAATCTAATTTTTGAGCTGTGCGAATTATTTATGTCCTCCAGCATATTTTATGCAGTTCCTGAAGTAGATGACTCAGTTTTAAGTCTGCTTGGAGACAAGGGTTTAATGTAGATGGCTTCCTGCTTCGTTTTCAGCCTATGATCCTACCTACTCTTGCACAGGAGAGCAGTGAGGGGGTCTTTGGTGTGTGTGCATCTGAGAGGCTGTGGGAGATGGAATAACGTGCCTATAGCTGGAGAGCTAGTTCCATGCCTTGATGTTTCCATGTGAATTGAGACTAAGAAATATTTAATGTTGTAGAAACAGAGGAAAAGGATTATTTCCTACAGATTTAAGGACATCTAAGCTCTTCAGCTGATGCACTGTGTAGTTACTCAATAGCTTGGACATTAATAACAGAGACTTAATTTTTGGCTGGATGTGATGTAGCAAGTGCTGTGTTCTAGGGGAAAATGAAGGATCAGCCACTACAGCACATCCTTGAACACATAAGCAAAAATTTTGCAAAGTGTAGCTTCAAAAAGAACATGAAGTATTGAAAAGTGTTTTCAGGAAATGGTAATATTTTGATGCAATATGTGAGCTATTCATTTTTCCAAGGAAAAGTCACATTCGTTTTGTAAAGGTATTTTTCACAGCTATGGTAATAAAAAGGAAATCTCTCAGATCTTCTTTAAATATTGGGCTGATCAAAATATTTAACATACTCTGTGTCCCTATTTAAGGAGAAACTGTTTATATTTCTGATTTTAATGGATTTTTATCTTTCTTTGTGACTGCAATTTGACTCTGTTTGGCTTTCTAAAACACAGCAGATAAAACATATATAAACCTGAATTAGACTTGAGAATGATATTGAGTTCGTTGTTCATTGGAAGTTGTATTCCCATGAGACATTTGAGAAAATGTTTCCTTTTCTTTTTGTTTTACTGAGTTTTATCACATATCTCAGTGCTGTTTGCCTTATCAAACCTTTAACTTAGTTTTGAGATCAGCGAGGTCTCCAAGATACATTAAAGAGCTCGTGACCAACTGGGAGACAGGAAAGAGCCTTGTTGCCCATGTTTTCAAGAGGTAACCTGATATTGCATTTTTTCTAAATGTAAAAAGATTTTTATAGGCACTGTAGCAATGGTACCTACTGGGGATGATTATTTGAGGAGAAGATGTCCCTTCATTTCTATTAATACAGAATTCTTGAAATTACTCTATCTGCAAAGGTTTTATTTGGTTAATGAAATCAGGAATAGGGCTCCTACCAATGTCTTAGGGCTACTTTGAAATAATAGTTGTGCCTTGAATGCATTATTCTTAAGGAAAAATTATTTCCATGCATTTGTTTTATATTTGATGTAAATGAAGCACTTTCTGAATAGATTGCAGCTGTTATTTTCTTAATATGATTAGAATATAATTCATTAAAAAAGCTGATCCCTAAGAAATGGAGCCTCTGGAAAATATATTAGACACATTTTTTAAATATGAAATTATCTACTTTTCAGTAATGTTGTGCCAAAACCAAATCTTCAGTTATCTAAAAATGAGTAAAAGTTTTATTTTTCAAAAGGGAAACAAAAAAGGTCATCGTAAGCTTCAATGATGTTTACTGAGACTGGTATTCCACCTACTAGAATGTTAGACAAAGGATGTCATAGGAGACCACACCACTGTCATAATTTAGCAGACTAAACTCATCTTGGAGCACCAGTTATGAAGAATACAGAAGAGTTACTAATTATTCTTTGTGCTTGGTCTAGGAATTAATTCAATAATTACCTATCCAACATGGACAGCATAGACAATGCCAAAGTTAGGCATCCCGACTGTTACAAATACATGGAGTAACAGCATTCAGGTACCTCTTACATTAGGGATAACCTAAACAGGAGGTTCATGTAAGATATCTTTATTTGCAGTCAAACAGTGTTTGGATGTCCAAGGGTGACAGGAGCAAACCAGAACAGAATATTTTCTGATTAATTATTTGCTTAGAGAAAGATGAAATCTTAAGATCTGACTCTTACTCTTTTGGTATCGTCTTATGTGAAAGGTGAGAGCAAGAGGGCTGAGAAGTAACACAAGAAGCATCTACTCCAAGCCAGCAGTTACGTAGTGTGCATCCTGTAATCTCTGCTCAAATTGTCATGCCAGAAATTAGCAGCATGGTAGTGCTTTTTATCTCACAGAAGACAGTGTGTAAACTGAGCTTATATTATAGGTTAAAAAGAGATCAGACACTAACAAGAATTTAACACTACCCCAAAATTACAATTGCAGCATTTGACAAATATGAACTACTGAGATGACTGAGGCAGTGGCAGTACCAGAGCATGCTCCTAGTGACCAAGTACCAGAGCATACTCCTAGTGACCAGTCCATACAGATAAAAATAAATCTAGGTCTAGAATTAGACATTTTATTTAAAAAAATGTAAACATCCATGGTTAACCTAAAACAGTCTGATTGGCTTCTTTCAAACTTCTTTATCTTAAGCCATATGATCTGCTCTCACTGATTCTGTATGGTGTATTTTGCTTCAGATTGCTGGGGTATTTTTGTTAGAGAGTTTACCTTTTGTCCAGAGAACCTGTGGTCCTGAAAACGAAGAGTGAATCCAGAAGAAAGAACTAAAATTCAAAGAAAAAGAAATCCTTGTTGTCTGCTGTGAAGTTATGGATATTTCTTTTTTGTG
The DNA here is from genome assembly GCA_013399895.1 of Serilophus lunatus. Classification (NCBI taxonomy): domain Eukaryota; kingdom Metazoa; phylum Chordata; class Aves; order Passeriformes; family Eurylaimidae; genus Serilophus; species Serilophus lunatus. The sequence continues at coordinate 500,039 of VXBA01001184.1, forward strand.
TTGCAACAATGGTTATGAGCTCCATACAAAGTTCCAGCGTACTTATACCCACATGTCCACTTGACAACATAAATATGAGCCTATTCAAGATCCACCTTATTGGTGACATGACAAGCACTATGAAAATACAATTGTACAGCTTCCAGAGAGGGTGTCCAGCCAAGACTGTGTCAGCCTGCCTGGCTAACATTCCTGTCACTTACCTTCATAATATCTATCCATGCCTGTCTGATCACTTGAAGCTGTCTTTGCAATCCAAAGGGAAACCCAGAAACGTTGAGGGTGAGATAATCACCCGCCCAAGAGTGTCTAACTAGCCTTGGCTTTTACATACAGGTAGCAAATAGTTGATCTCTTTCGAATGAAACCATCTGTCTAATTAGATAAAATAATAATTTGGCTACTTTGAATGTATTAAAAACTTTTGATAAATAGAAAATACTCAAAAGTATTATGATATTTATTTAAATCATATTCTTCATAGCCATATTTTCATCAAACATCTTCTGCTGATATTGTCATGGAGACCATGGCTGTTAAAGTCATGCAATCCTGTAATATATACAAAATGAATATTTCATCTCATAATTCATAAAGCTAAGTTTATATAGTGTCACAATTGTCACCTCACAACACAGAATTATAGCTGTACCTTTGTTGTCAGCTTCAAACTTTGGACATTTACTGGGTTTGTCACTGACAAATTTGAGAAAAAAGATTCAGTGATTAAGCTTACTTATGCACGTTTAGTATGCATTTGTTTAGTAGGGAGAAAACAGTCTACTGCAGTGGGTTTATTTTGTTTGTGATAATGAATACAGTCCCTGTAATCTCAGTGCACAGAACAGGAATGTAGTTGATGGCTACAAAATCAGTCTAAAGTGTGCTCACTAGGATGGGCCAAATTCCTTTGGAAATCCAAATGAGATTTAGATGGCTTCTGCACTCACTGTTTTACTACTTTGCATCACAGAGTCTGACATCAGTATTTTACCTGAGCAGGAAAATGACAGAAGCTCATGCTGCCAGTGTCCATCTGTGGAATGTAACAGATTTATGTTTTAATTAAAGCAAGCAAACACAGTTTTGAAAGTTCAGCAGTCACAAACACTTGCATGTATAGAAGAGGTTGCTTTTGTGAGTAGCCCCTGCAATATCAATCAGAATGAACACAGTCCAGTTCTAATAGGGGTAAGAAATAGATGAATGAATAATGAGAATTTGAGCTCTGGACATGAATAGTGTGGCCTTGTATGTCCAGTTGGGGTGATTTAAGATAGTACTGCCCTAGCTGTTCACTTGAATTTGAAAATTTGCTTTATTTCCTCTTTACCTAAAATATAGACATCAGAGACAAAATGCAGCAACTTCTTTGCTACTCTTCCATAAAAAGAGAAATTTTGAATTTCTTAGAATAGGGCTTAAAACTTAGAGTACACTACAGAGCTTGATACACAGTCCAGTCATTGTATAAGTTTTACGCTTAAGCATAAAACCCCTGCTCATTGATACCCCGCTCACTGCAGGGGTGTAGGACTAGATGACCTATAAAGGTCCCTTCCAGCCCAAGCTATTCAGCTGTGATTTTATAGCTATTACCTGTATGAAGTCATGCTTTAAAAGGTTGGAAAACAGAATCCCCTCTCCCTGGAGAAACCAGGTAAAATTATTTAAAATGCACCAGATGAACCCAGATGAGCCAGAAACAAAGATTCACTGTCTTTAGTGCTGCTTTTAATTCACTCAGCTGAAATATATTAAATATGAGAGTTAAAGGGCATGAGGTGCAAAGAGAATGAACAATGCACATTCACATTTGCAGACATGCCTTTCATTAGAAAAGCTTTTTAGATAGCTTTTTCTTCTTTCAAACAATGTGATTAGCATTGTAAAACGTTCTATGCTAGACTGTGTAGGGTCTGTGGGCAAAATGTACTGATAATCCGAGGAAGTAATTAATAAGACCATAAACATGAAAAAAATCACTGCTAATTCTTTTTTGAAAAAGAGGTGCATATTCTAGAGATGAATAGATGCAGTTATATTAGTACTTCACAAGGTCTTTTAAAGCATTACCACTGCTCATACTATCAGAATGCCATTGCTATGTTTCTAACTTGAGAATCTTAAAAAACTTGTGCAATGATTTCACCCAATTTTTATTCCTTGTAGTAATTCAGCTTTATTCAACCTCAGCCAAATATTGTTCTTACCTTTCTTTTACTTACACTCCAGAACATGCATTTTTATTCTGCAAACAAATTAGGAATACTCATTCTCACTTTATGATTAAATTGCCTAGGGTTCTCAAACTGTCATAGAGTGAAGAGCCCCGTTTGGGTTTATTTTATGGAAGCTGTTAAAGCCCAGTGCGCCAGCATTGCCAGCTTATTGGCTGGTACTGATGTGTGAGCTGTGATGGTTTTAACAAGTCTCTGTACTCTAAAGCCAGCTGAGGTCTTGTTGCACACTTTCACAAGATGATGACTATCATTTAGTGTTTTGAGTGCTTAGACCATTTAAGGCATCAAAACCTAGCTATTTAATTTAGTTGCCTAAAGGCAGGGGTATTTATCTTGGCTGAGTGATCTAGGATTATAAAAAAGGAGATTAAGTAAGATCATATTGCCCATACAGTGTTATGACTGCACTGAGAAAAAATATACTCCGCTCAGCTACATCAGAGAGATTGTAAATTCATGTATGAATTGCTGTGGTTAATGATGCGCAATCCTAGTAACTTACTGCAGTGTCAGAAGGTGGCTTTGGTGACAAGCTTGTTCAATATACTTAATTCTGCAAACAAATTTTAAGTAAAAACTAGTCAGAAATACATGGAGTGCTTCTTCTCTCTCCTTCTCCTGAAAAGTCTGTCCTTTGGCAAGCAGCTATGTGTACTGTGCAATTCATCTGTCTGAGAGGACAGCTGAGAGGACAGCCTCCTAGCCAGCTGGCAAGGTGTCACTATGCACACAGATGCCAGTACATTCCTCTGAGAGGGAATAAATCAGACAACTGGCACCTGTGACACTGATGTTGTTTCAAACATTTCTCCCTTCATGTAACTTAAACTGTAGTGGAAGGGCATAATTAGGATCTCTCTCCTTTGTTGTAACCCTTTGCCTGAAGGACTTTCTTTTGAAGGCTGTGAAAATAGCACACTGAGCCAATGTGGTGTGGCAAGTACGCTGTCCTCATTTTTAATTAACCAGGATTAAAAACTCCTTGGAAAATCGAGATAATTGATGAATTCCTAGGAACTCTTCTGGCTGTTCATGGGAGCAATGTGAAGCAATGAGGTTCATGTATATCATGTAGACTGTGATCTATTTTCTTCTTTTACTGGAGTATAATTGAAGGAGTATCTATTGGAGAAGACCCCTTCCTACCTTAATATATAATTAATAGCACAATGGGAAATAGGGTTGTCAGTATCCATGGGCTGGCACAAAATGCATTATCACTCCATATTTTTTGATTTCTTCCTACTTCTGTGACCTCTGTAAAGACACATTAGACTTGAATGAAATAAATCCAAGTACATCTGTCTCCCAGAGCCCTTCATATATTTCTAATACATTATAGCTAGAAGCTGGCAAATGAAAGACAGTGCCTGAGGCACTGAAGCTCAGGAGAAGCCCAGTTTTTTATTCCACTTTTGTGAGAAATCATAATAATTATCACGTATTTGTTGAAAAAGTGTGTGCCGACCAAAAAACCCCATGAAAGTACCTGAAAACTTCGACGGAAGACTGTGGCTTGAAATGAGAACTACCTACCATCATTTATATCAATGAAGAAGTATTTTAGATTACATAAATTTTAATATGGATTAAATATATCGATACCTGCTTTAAATTTTTAAGGAATCATTTTATTTCTACAGAAACACAAATAATTCCAAATATCTGAAATCTAAAGTATTTACATGTGTTTGCCAAAAGTTCTAGCAGCTCCAGGAACTTTACCTGCACTTTTCTGTTAACTAGGATATTACTCTTGCAACACAAGACCTGAACACTTGAACAAATGGCAGGGTATCTTCTGACCCATGATATACACTCCTGATTCTATGCTTCTCTTTCTCCTCTGCACAAAACATAAGGTATTTACAGTTATGAGGTAAGGGAAAATGCAAGGTCTTTTTATTTCATTACAATCACCTCACATTTTTGCTAGGCTAAGTACATATGCTGGGAGAGTTAAAAAGGGTGTCTTGATGTGTGTGAGCCACTGCAATTTCTTGTAAGTGTGTAAGAAAAAGAAAGTTTGTGGGAATTTCTACTTATTACAGACAACCAAGGTCTCAGGCTATAGCAAAGGTTTGAAAATAGGCTCATCCCTTGACACAACGGTGTTTTAATGACTACATTATGGTTATAAACACTCTGTCTGTCTCAATGAATATTCATGCATATTCAGTTATTCATCTCAAAGATCCTCTATTTAAAACACAGGAAATTCAAATGTAAGACACCTGCGTAACTGGTGGGCCAGTTATTGCTAGTCATGCCAAAAGAGGGTACTCTAGCTCCTGCTCTGCCTGCTGCTTGGGACATTTTCATTGTATGATATAATTCAACAAAAATATAGATATTAGATATAATTTCAAATACAGATTACCTTCAGGCAATCTATTACGATTTTCACCTGTGACTCTTCAAGAGCATAAAATTCATGAGTTATCAACATCCTTCTAGCAAATTTAGTGTGTTCCAGGCATGCCAAGAAACAGATCTTTTTTTCATAAGGAACTGTTATGATGGAAATTTAGGGTAAATGGGTAATAAGATTTCATTTAAGCTTTGTTCACGTTTCACTGAGACCTACAATTATAAATTTATTTAGTAATTTGAATGCCTAGCCTTGCCTCATCCCCAAACTTCATGGGTCGTACTCAGAGGGACTAAAGGAATGTTCTGGATTATGACCATCCGCAAGCTCTACCTTAACAACAATGAAGAATTTTTTTCATCCATTTTGTAGTTTCAGGATTTCATTATTATAGTTTTAAGAAATTTTGCCCTGAATTTATTCTTGGATGGTGTACATGCTGATCGCTGTCTTGGAATTGGTTAGAATGTGAAGCTCTTCTCCCTTGATGATATTTATTCTCACTTTTCTCACTTCCCTCACTCTGCCTGTGTATTTTTAGGAAACAATCAAAACTGCTCTCAGCTTTTTTTTTTTTTTTTTTTTTTTTTACTATGCTAAATAAGCCATGCTCTCACAGTGTCCTTTCTCATAGCAGTGCTTGCACCATAATGTTACTACTTGTAGATCCTTTAAACTCTCATTTGATGAGGCTTTCTCTATCTCTGCCTCATTTTTCATTCACCATTTACCTGTATCATTAAGGCTCAAGTGACAAACCACCACATTCTGCACTAGAGCTCTGCTTCCCACAAGATGAACTTGCATAGGCAGTCTAAAGTTGACAGTAATTAACATTAATATTTTTTATTGCTGCAACATTTGCATTTGCAAATCTGTATTAAACTGAAAAGAACAGGGTAAAGACACACTATACATAAAGAAGTTGTCAGTTCAATAATGTACACGGAAATAAATCAGCAGGATTAGGTTTACTAAGCACAGATAAAAGGCAGGAATAGAAAATGCTGATAAGGTTTCTTCTCCTTTCCCTTTTACCTTACCCCCATCCCTCATGTAAATAATAATTTCAAATTGCAACTTCTCAGAAAATGGTTCCGTGACATTTGCCTTAGCAAGAAACATTTTTATTTTATATTATAGTTATATGTATAAAAACCTTTGCCCATCTGTTTTAGGTGCTGAGTAAAAGGAAGATTTCTGCCTCTGTCCTGTTCTTGAAGCCCTTGAGTAAAATAAGGAATGATCTTGAAGAGTCTATTTTCCCTTGAACCTCCAGGCTGCAGAGGTTCACCATGTTCTTCTGCACTGCCCTAAAGACAGCCCTTAGGCTGATTTGAAGACCAAAACCATATATATTGTGCAGAAAGTGATCTTGCAGATCAGGCCTGCTGAAGAAACAGGACACGTCCTCGAGTGCACAAAACACATGGCTCTCATCAGGCTGATATATTCCCCGAAGTGAAGCAGGCATTCTATAGGCATGCAACTGGATGAGTGGGCAAGGAGCTAAGAAAGTTCAAAGGCTTTTCTTTGGAAGGCACATAGGTAAAGCAACTGAGTTCTGACCGTTTCTATTTTGTGATTTTCTTCGTCTGCCTCTGATGCTGCTCAATATTTCCAGAGAAGTAGCAGAAGCGTATAGCTCATGTAATTCTTGACTGTTTGCCTTCTGCCCACATGATCTGAAAGTGTAACTGTGAAGCTGAACACGCTTGCTGAACTCCCTTCTGAGAGTTCTCAGCAAAGCTGTGAGCAGGACCAGCAACTCTGTGATTTCTGTGTACAACCTTAAAGCTACACTGTACTTTGTTTTTACTTGGTTCATATTTAGAATGATGAATTAAAAACATTTCAACAAATAAACACTAGAAGTTTAATATCTGAAAAGAGTTGGATGCTATCAGTCCCGTTGCTTGCCAAGGCAAATTTCTGAATTACCTACAGAGTGTCAGCAATTTTTAAGCTCTGCATTTGCTATATGAATACAGATTAATTAGTGCCTGCAGGGCCTTCATGTAAACACTCACTAATCTGTTAAAAAGAGAAGTATGAATGATCCTGCTCACTAATAGGAATTTCCTCAGGGTCTTCAATGAGAGCTGGATTAGGCAATAAATGCTTAGATGTTCTGTTAAACAGCAGCACAGACTCCTTATTGTGTGGGTGATATTTTTCTGCTGGTAATATTGAGTATTAAGTGCTTCAGGTTTGATAAAGCTTTTCTTTTCCCAGTAAGTATTAAAGGATAATGAGATTGTACAAAGTTTTTTGGCTTTGGGATTTTTTTAGGAAGGGAGGGGACAGATTTTTAAATTACTACTTCTAGCCTCCTACTGTGTGAAAAGTTGGCAGTTTTCACAAGTTCCTTCTATGATCCTTCATCGCTAAAATACTTCCTCAGGTCTTCAGATACTTATTTCTATATGCCTGTGCAGAAACTCAAGTTTTACAAGAACTATGCTTTAATCATTCAACAATGAATTTTGACATTCTGAACAGGAGTGAGATAGATCTCAAAAAGATCTTCTGAATGGGAGCAGCACCACATGAGGTATTTGCAGACCCTGACAGCAGATAAGTCAAAGAGCACTTTGTGTTGTGTAAACAGGAGCATGACAGCAGATCAAGAAAAGTGGTTATTATTGGACTCCATCTAGATAATGTCTGTTGTTTGGAGTTCCCAAATCAAGAACGACATTAACGAATTGGAATAAGTTCAGCAAGGGGACAAAATTGATGACTGGAGCATCTGTCCCATGAGGAGATATTTGTTCAACTCAGAGAAGAGACTGCTTCAGCCCTCCCATACCTAGAAGGATATTAGTCACTCTTTTGTGACAGACATGCTTGGAAATAAGAGGTGTTCAGAAACTCTCTCTGCAGATATTCAAGCAGTAACACATGCTGTCCAGGGCAGGTGTGCAGTTTCCATCCTTGGAGGTTTTCAAGACCTCTGTAGATAAAGCTCTGAGAAATCCTGCCTGATCTCATAGCTAGCCCAGATTTGAGGGACTGGGAGTGGAAGGAGCTCACTAGGACTAAGGGTAGGACCTGACAGACAGTGACATTTCTCTAGCCAGGAGCAAGGCAGGCAGAGGGGCAAGCAAGGCAGCCCCAGCCCCAGCTTCTGGGCACCTTCCTGGAGAGGTGGATGGGGATAAGCTGAGCTGTGTGGGCAAGGGCACAGATGCACAGTCTGTTTTCAGTCACAAACATAGCGGCAATGCATCAGGGAAAGTCGCTCAGGTGAAGGCCAAGTGCAAGGGCTCCAACTCAGAGCAGCACACTGGGCTGAGACAAGCCCTGGCTGCAGCTTGCTCACCCACTGCCAAGACTGATCCTCACAGCCCCAGGGGATGTGCTGCCCTCAGCAAGGAGGCTCTGCCCTGGCCTGAGACACTTCCCCAGGTCTGACCTCCTCCGGGGTTCAGGATGTGCTCAGCATGCTTGCACAGAGACTGGATTAGGGGACCTTCAATGATCCCTTCCAACAAGAGTTATCCTGTGATCCCAGCTACACATACTGTCATATTTTATCACAGAAAAGAAATAGAGTTGATCTTTTCTACCTATGAGCTCTGTAATGTCTGTGCTTGATGCATATTCATAGTAGGAATGGTAAAGAACAGGGAGAAAAGACCAAGAAAGCTAAGGACTCATCTTCCTTGCTTACAAATAAGAAGGTTTTAGAGAAAGATAATGGTTTGAAAGAGAATTGTTCTGTGACTTTGAAATACAGTCTAGATTTCATCTAGGATAGAGTTAATTTTCTTCCTAGTAGCTAGTATAGTGCTGTGTTTTTTATGCAGTATGAAGAATAATGCTGTTAACACAGGAATGGTTTTAGTTGTTGCTAAGTAGTGTTTATATTAAGTCAAGAACATTTCAGCTTCTCATGTCCTACTGGGAAGCAGGCTGGAGGGCCACAAGAAGTTTGCTGGGAAGAGGCTTCTCTAGTTCTCTCCTCCATCCTGCTGGAGGGGAGGCAGCTAGTAAGTGGTTGTGGGAGTCTGAGTAGCCATCTGGGACTAAACCACAGCAGGTATTTTCGCAATATTAGCCGCTCATATCTCACAGTGTTCCCGCAAAAAGATAAACATTGACATATCTTAGGGGTGGAAGAACACAGGTGCAGCAGATGCATGTGACACGAGAGCATGAATATGATGTAACAAGATGGAAGCCTCAGACCTGCTCTCTAGACAGCAAATGGACCCTCAATGTCCTAACCCAGTACAGCAAAACATTAGCTGTGTATAGTTTCTGTAGTGGCCCTCTATTGGCAGTCTCAGGCTTTAAAGTTTATGGAGAATGTGTTTGTACTATGAAAAAAAAATGTCGGTTTGCTTAGTGACAGTTTTACTATTAATACTATGTTGCACACATTCGAATGCCATTAGGTATGATTAGAAGCAATGGATATTCCAGAGAATAATCCTGTTAACCATACTTTGTCAAAGTGACTCATAAAATCACTGCATTGACCACAAAAGAAATAAGGAAACCTGACCAGAGTACAGAGAACAGTCGGTACTTGGCCTGTTCTGTTACATTTTCCTGTTTGCTGTGAGAAAAAGTCTAGGAAAAAACTGCCTATCTTTCATTTAATCCATTTACTGGAGCATATCGGATAAAGCTTTCACAGCTTCAACCTGTTTTTCCAGGCTTAGTCTTTACGATGGCCAGGCTAGTTGGATATATTTAACTCTGAACAGAGACTTTAAAAGGTAAATAATGATGTGATCTGACTTTGAGAGAACAGATTGTTTAAGCTCAGTAGTGAGCAGAGCATCAATCTGAAGCTCTTATGTCAGTTCAGATAGTGCTCAGAAAGGTCCACAGACAGACACCATTCAAATAAAAATATTTAGTGTTGAAAGAAGCAGCTTTGGTTCTCTACTGTAAATGAAACAAGAATAGAATAAGAACCGGGCTCATCTTTCTCCAGTGTAGGAATCAATGGAAAGAGGACAGATTCCTACCAGAATGTAAGGTAAATACCTCTACTTTACACCACCTTCCAGGAAGGAACCTAACCATAAGTGACAATGCAAGGTCTAGGGGTATAAAGCTATTCATCTCATGATGGTTTTTTTTTAAAATGCATTAGATTCAAAGATTTAAAATGTGTTTGCAGATTGTGCAGCATTGAGAAACTACTCTGTAGAAAAGTTTTGTTACTGCTAAATTTCCTTAATATCAGTTTTCAGACAATGAAGTTTCTAGAATGTTACTTTAAAAGAAAAAAATATACTCTTCCTTCCCAAATTTTGAGGACATGAGTCTGCATTCTCATTCGGAGGTTAAAAGTTATATTTGACAAGTCTTTCCATTTTAGGTATAAAACATTGTAGGATAAACTGGGTCTTTGTGGTATACAGATTCCAGATCTAAAGTTCACATTATTCTCCAGCTTCTCCTGCTCGTATGACAGAAAACAGATGACGAACTGATGGTCTATTTATAAGAATACGATGTTGTTTTGAGATATGCTCAAGGAATGGAGTCTTTAACTAAGTGTCTGTGGAGGCCCAGTGCTGAGAGTAGAAGAGCAAATAAGTAAAGCAGATGTTGAAGGTACTTGGGAAGAAATCTCTAGGGGGAAAAAAAAGCAAACAAAACCAAAAAAACTAGAAGTCCTCTTCAAAGTTAGATTGAAGAAAAAATCTCTTGAAATCTAGTGGACAAGGCTAGAGTGTCAGCTGATATTGTAGCATGTGGACAGGGCGGTCTTGGAGTTAAGCCAGAGTAATGTCAGCAGTTATAATAACGCAGCTGAAATGCAGCACAGGAATGACTTGACTTCTTTGATATAGTGATGAGAACAATTTCACCAAAATGGGAAAAGGCGCACACACACAAAAAAAATGTCAGTAAAGCTTGTTTTACGTTTTATTCATATTTGTATTTTTGCAAATGTAACTATCTGTGTTCTGAGGGTGACCTGGAAAAAGTGCTCAGTCTGCGAGTACCGTGGTACTGTGGAAAAGTTCAAATCTTTCTCCTGGCCCTTTTCCAGATTTCTATAGTCTTTCACTTTTGTATTCTTGCCTGTCCTAGCATCCCAACCTAATAATGTTTTTATGCTTTCACTCCTCCAAAGTTTGTTTACTCCCACAATCAAGGTTTTCTGAAATATTTCAATCCTGGATTAATCACATACAAACCACTAATTGCAATAGTAAATAGTAGACAGTAAAAGAATAGTGATCAAATAGCACAATGTGAGTTTAACTGATATAGAAACAGCTCAAGATCAAAGTTATGGAGTCATGTCCCATTTCCCATGTACATTTAACCAGATACCTACTGACTGACTACCTTCCACCACTAGCAGAATACACAGAACCAATATTTCTAAATTGTCCGATGATTTTATCAATGTGTATATCACACACTCATGATTCAGTTTTATCAATGTTGCATCTTCAGTTCATGCTTTCAAGCAAATAACCTACTGTTCCAGGCTTGGATAAGTCCCATATGAGTGTGCTGTTGTGCAGTGTCCTCTCCATGACTGCTGCAAGTCAGACTACTGATTATGAGAATAGTTGCTCATTAGTGTTTTGTTGGCACACAGTGATCCTGTTGTGATTAGCCTGTGATCCCCTGACCACAGCAGTCACCCGTGGAAGTAATCCATTACCTACTTACAAGCAGTGAGCAAAACATAGCATGGCTCTTTTTTTGATAATGACAGTGCCCTGTATCCGACCATTAGTCCAGTCATAATGAGATCATAGCTGGCTTAGACAAGCTTCACTTTTTTTTTTTTCCTTCAAATTTTTAAACCTACAGCTCATCTAAGACTTTACATATGAGTTTTTGTCTTCACAGTGTGGTTTACCCTCAGCCTTATATCACTGTTTTTTCTACAGCCAATTGCTGTGTTGTGAGATGGTGACATATCTCACTCTATATATCCTTCATGTGTATGCTTTGACAGTTCCTTTCAAAAGTAAGAGCTGTACTTTGCAGAAACTACTTAAAATTTCTTATTGTTTTTGCAAAGATAAACAAAGTCTGATCTTTCTAGTTTGAACAGCCATTTAGCTTGTGTTTTTCATTGAAATTAGAAGTATTAACAGGAAAAAAAGACATAAAATTAGAAGTAGAGATTTGTTTTGAAATTATCCAAGGGAAGCGAAGACTACATTTTTTCATGACAGCTATTGCCTGTCACTCGGTTTTCAGGTCCATCTCAGAGACACTCTGCTATTAAAGCTCATTAAAATCTTTATATTGCTGAAACAAACTTGTAGTTCTTTCAGATTCTACATTTCCTTTGTATCAACATTCTTCATATTTTCCATCCCTCTTAAATTACTCTGTGAAGAAAAATCCTGTATGTAATCTCAATGCTTTCATTACCTGACTCTCCTCCTACAGACATGGGCTATTAAATCTCTTTCTTTACATTGTCCCAATATTTGACATTTACCATTGAAAAATTTATCTTTCAGAACCTACATCTTTGTTGACTTTCCTTCTGGAACAAATATTTATTGTGTAGCCCTCACTGTATTTATATCTAATCCTACCAACATTTCTAACTACAGCAGCCAGATATTATTTTTCAAAAACCTTTTAACAGAACACTAATAAATAAGGACCTAGTGAATTCAATCTATTCCTGCCATTGGAGCAAGCCCTGTGACTCCACATAGGTTTGATTAAAGTACCTTTATAAGCCATAAATGAGTAACAGCTGTGCCTGACATCTCTCAGAAACTTGGTAAATTAGACCACCCCACATTTGACGAAGCTGCAGGAGAGACATGACAGGTTTCGTTTGTGGTCTTCACATCAGTTGCATCAACTTAATGTTCTGCATCAAAGCCAATCCTATTTTTAACTTTTTGATGAAGAGAAAAAGGAAAGGGAAAGATGAATGCCTCTTAGATAACAGTGTTACCTGGATAGCCAATGCACCCATAACATTAAATATGATGCAGAACCACTATAAACAAAGCTTGTGTACATACTGAATCTTCTCCTTCCTGGAACATGTTGAATGATGGACTGCATCAAAAGCTTGATGAAATAGTAATATATCACATACAGTGTATGAGACCATAAATCATGTTTTGGGGTGTGATGGATGAATCAAAGTGAGCCATCATGAATTATGGGAGAATCATCCATACATTCTGTCCCAGCACTGGGGCAGACAGGTGCAGTAACAACAGGATTTGATTTGAAATTTTGAACATAAATTTCAAATTCTGAATTTAGAAAAAGACTTATTTTTGTTCCAGACCTGATCCTGATTTATTTTCTTTTGTAATGCATGTGAACTCTAGATATTTGCAACTTTGCTTTGTTTTATTTTAAATTCTACCTTAAGTGGTGTAATTTAAATAATTTCATTTCAGTCACTTGTATGCATTGTATACATTTGCTTAAGATCTAGCTTTCTAAATTTGGCCTGCAAAAGTAATCTTCATTTAAATTCCTTGCTGCTTAGAAAGTGAGATTCAGAATATTTTAGATTAAATTTCTTTATTAAAACTTGAAAAGTCATATAAAAAAAATTGAGACACAGAAAACTTTCTAGAAAAATCAACACAGGCTTTCAATTGTTATAGTTCTGAAAATAACAATAGTCTATTCAATAATTGTTCAGCAACACATGTATTAATTTGATCGGTAAGCTAAGAAATAATTACTTCTGTACTTGGTAACAATTGTAGCCTCACTGGCAGCTGTATATAAAACCTGGGAGTTCAGTGTGAAATACAACTTTCCTGTTGACACCAGAAACACTCGAAACAATTTAATGCCATATATGTTTTTAAAAAATTAATTCCATCTACTTTTTGGTAAAAGACTGGTACATGAATTTTCTTTAGATATGACTAAATTACAAACAGAATAAGTTTATTCCAGTCTTATCCCCCAACAGAAAGCCTAAGAATTTAAGGAATGTTGTCATATCTCTATGATAGTGGGTATTTCAAACTGTACAATTTAAAGGAGATAATAAAAAATAGTAAAACTTTCAATGCTAGTTTAAATGTCAGGTCAGTCACTAAAGTCTGTTGACTAGAGTGGTTTAGTTCATCATGTAACAAAGGAAACTGGCACAGGCTTAAAAACATAATCTTGTAATTAAAAGCATATGGTTATCTTTTGCCTTGTTTGATGCTCTGTGCAGGCCACTGTTGCATACCCTGAACTGCATAAGCCATTTGTTCCCTTGGAACATTCCCCAGAGTATCATATTGTGGTTCTTTAACATTTGTTATTAATTTCTTTTTAAACAATCTGCCTTAACATTGCATTTGTCTATTTTGTTGTGTACACTCCAACAGTCCCATGTGAAGCATATTTCACAGAAAAGGACTGAAAAAACGGTAGAACAATGAGTTTTGATAAACACATTAAAAGAAATGTATTGTTTTGCATTGACTTTGATTGGTATGATTTTTTTTCTCTAGCTCTCCCTCTGGACTGCTTTTGCCCTCCAACACACAGTAGCCTTGCTGCTTTCGCCCAACAACAGAACAACTTTGAAAATTTACTTTCTGTGAGAGGAATTAAAATGAGAGTTGTAAGAAACCTCTTAGCCTGGGACTTTTTTTGGAAAGCAAGAAGAAAAGCAGCTTTAAAAACAGCCTTGTCTTAGTGCTATGTAAGGCTTAATGTTTAACTCACTCACAGCTCTGTGGCCCTTTTTTACATTTTGAAATTTGCTGAAAGGGAAAATATTAGAATAATGAGCGAACACTTTCTAAAGCCTGTAACATCACAGCAGCTGGTACCCTGATGAAAGGTAGTCAAGAAGAACAATAAGATGTTGCAAAAAAACTGGGAAAAACAACCAGAATGTCAAGGTTCATTCTAGGTTTTCTACAAGACTTGCAGCTCTTAGGCTATTACAGAATTGATTTTTTTTTTTTTCTGAATAACTTGTGAATTCCTTTCTCCCTTGGGACAGCAAGAGGGACAAATGTCTCTTCCTTTACTAAGATGTTCGATGTGCTGCTTCAGGCAGTTGCCCTAGCTATTTACTGCTAGAGAGGGAGTGTGCAGAAAGGCTGAAGGAAAGAGCTCAGGCGTATGTGTTAGGCACACAACTTGTTTAGATCATGTTTCTGCTGGAATGAAGACTTGTGGCAAGAGAATCCTGGAAGTCAGTGTATTGGAAAGATACCAATGTATTGTCCTTGCCTTTGAAAATATGATAACATGTTGTGTGTGTAGCACAAGATATGTAGCAAAAACCTCCTACTTGTATTTTTATTTGTATTTTGTAGCACCACCTCCTAAAACTCTGACTTAATATTTAAGGTAGAAAACGGAGTTCCAAAGTATCCATGTCTCTCAAACTTTATAAAAGGGTAAGCTCTCATTCCTTCTCTGCTTCTCTGTGTCTAGATCTAAAATGGGGGACTTGGGAGCACTTCTGTGCTGTGCTCAATTGTATACTCAACTCCCTGTATTCAGAAAATGTGGATATTTGAGTTAACAGGGGCTGTGGAAGGCAAAATACACTGTAGTGGATCATTTCCATGCACAAGGAATATGAGAGATTAGTTGGATTGCTACAAATCAAATGAGAAACTGTCATCAGAGAAAGGAATTTTTGACTTTTAGATATAGTTTCTGATTGTAGTTTCAACCACTAGTGACAACTAATGAGAGAACAAATAAGAGCTCTTGCAACAGTGTTGAGATGGATGTAATCACAATACATGAGATTTTTTGGTGAAAGGAGGTAGGAATGAACTGAAAATTCCAGTCTCTATGTTATCTGATTCAATTTTTTTTTGTTTTCTCACATTTGAAAAATACAACAGTAGATTAGAACTGCAGCATCCTACTTCTCTACATAGCAGAGCATTAGGAGGTTGTTACCAGCTGCTGTAGTTATAGAGTTTAATGTTATCTGGCCCCACCAGAATATCTCAGCCAGTCATCTTCCAGTACTTTTCCATGCTTCCAGTGAAGATGCCAATATTCTTGTTAGTTCTGTCCTACACACTATAGTCCATGATAAAAATGAACTGAGAAATCTATAGAAAAAGCCACTCTAAAATGTTACTAATATGTGACTGCTACCAGCCTGAGGATGATGCAAACCACTGCCATAAAGTATTAGAGATGGAAGTCTTCAAATAGCTCTTTCTGTGCCATCTTGTCTCTTAGGAAAAGAAACCAAATCTATTGAGAATGTAGTCTAAAACCGTTCAAGGATCTGACTTCAGAAGAACAAACAAGCCAAAATCCTCATGCACAATTATCTTCTTAGGATTCTGTCTGAAACTGGCATTGTACATTTCCACAAGAGAATTAGGCATTCATTACCTTCATTACGCTCCATTCTGCTAATGTGATTCATCATATATATTTAAAAATGAAGTCATTCAACTCTTACTGGCCATAAACCATACTTCTAATAAAAATGAAGCCATTTAACTACTGTTGGCTGCAAAACATACTTCTAATTACTCACTTCCCTAATAATCATTTGTCATCTAATTCTTTGATTTTTCTGTATTAGACAAGTAAAAAAAAAGGAGACCTAGGTCTTATGCCAAAGGATATTTAGCTTTGATTATCATAATCCATCAAACTTGGTAGTGAGTCAAAATGGAATCTGCAATACTCTTGACAATTGATTTGAAAACAGTCATATTTTGGGTAAGCCCCTGAGAAATATCATTCTTCTTTTGTGTAAATATGGGGAGTGATCAAATATATGCATCTGTGTTCTCCCTTAGCAAATGATGTAAGGGCAGAAATAGATGAGACTGAGGCACACAGTTATCCCAGGGCAGGATATAACATGGGAAGATATAATGCTGTATGGAACAATTGCGCCTCTTAGTAAAAACCAAGCTGATAGAAGCATTGTCTTAAATCAAGTCTTAACCATCCTGGCCAGTTACAAATTTGGCTTCAATGTGCAGTAAATGGGTAGGACATAATAAATCTGTCTATTGTATCAGACATATCAAGATACAAATGTGCTTGACTGCATTCTATTATCCTACAGCTGAGCCTCATGACACTTCGTATCTCATTCTGCAGCAAGTTTTTAAGCAAGCATATGCTAAATGGCTTAATACAACTTTAGGTGGTGACAAATAGCCCCCTGTTTCCAAACACATTTCCTGCAAGCTGCTGGTCACATACAATATTGCCATCCTTGTTACCTCAGTCTGCAAAAGAACAGGACAATGAGTGAACTTGTAATTTATAGCTGGAATCTGAATCATGGATTGCTCACTTTACTGTACAATTTTATTTTTAAAACAAAGCAATAAAATTGCTCAGTGTCTCAGATAAGAGCTGCACTGTTTGTTTGTAACACAGAATTCCAAGTAGTATCTCTTAAAGCTCACTACCTCCATGTGGCTACCATTCTCCAGTGACTATCCTTGAGCCAAAGCTCTTGTCATTTGATATAATGTGTAATTTTTATTGGAAATGTGACATGTTTTCTAGCTTTGTAAATTGATGTAAACCTCTGCAAATGCACATTATCAGATGCTGACTTTGCAGATACAGTATTATGCATTGTTCTGAAGAGATTGTCAGAGTTAAAACTAACAGGCAGAATTTGTAGCCATAGAAGCTGCTGCCATGCCATTGTCTTGATGCCATTTTTCAATCATTACATGGTTTTTCTCTTTAATTAAGAAGGCACAATAATAAAAGGTTAGATATAGACAAGAAGATGTTCTTAATATTGCTTAGAATTGTAGAATGTCCTCAATTAGTACACAGGCTCACCAGGATGCTCATGTACATATGCCAGTCAACTGTTTCTCAGTAAGACAGTTACCCTCAATGGCTAAGTCAGTCTGATTTCTCGTGGTTTCACCTCTCAGGAGTACAACAAGTAGAGCTCTGTTTCTTAGAGACCATTAGTCAATTACAGCAGCGGTCCGGCAAATGTATTGAGCAGAAATCACAGCCGTATATTAATTATGCAGATCTTTTTAGTGTTGTACAATTGCTACAACCCCCCCTTTTGTTTCAGGTTTCTTCTTGTTTCAGCTGAGAATAACACTGACATCATGGCTGCCTTTACACTGGCCCCATCACTTCTCTGTTTTTCCACTGGATCACAGGTGTTAAATAGACTTAAGTGGAAAAACAACAGACATACAGACCTTCAATGCACCATACCAGGCAAAGTGGGAATGCAGGGGGAATGCAGGTTGTAAGAGCTGTCATATTTGAGCTGCCAGCAATGGAAATGGACTAAATTGCAATGTCTGTGTGGATAGACATTAACAGAAAAAGGAAGGGCATAGCCAAATGCAACAGGAGCATTTTCAAGAAACATTTGACTGATAAGAATTTGAACATGTATAATGTTATTTTTATGATAAACATTCTGGCCAAACATTTGGCAGTTTTTGTCTGATACTGTTTTTTTAATGTTGTTGTTGGCCTCAGTTCCCTTAGCCTAAAATGTGTCGGCAGTTTTGTAGAAAAGCAATATCTGTAAATTGCTCTTGTATCATAGTTGTCACAGTGATAAATGAAGTGAGATTAATTAAATGTATATTCAAATGAACTCTACTGTAGAGGTTTTTATAGGCTAGGATTTCACTGAGGCTTGGGAGTAGTGTCATGGTGAGAGGAAACTTTCGGAAACTTTTGAAGTTAAATGTATGGAAATACACTTGGGAAAGTGCTGGAGGATTGTGGATTTAAACGCAGCATCTGGGTGCCCCTTTGTGGGCTGTGGTGTTATTGCACTGGTGAGGTACCTGCAGGATTTCATTACATTTGGTTATTGGTATTTCTCTGATGTTTATACACTTCGCAAAAACATGTCATTTTGAAATTACACTTTTACTGCTTTAGTATCTTTGCTATTTCATTATGTGGTATAAACTATACACGTGGTATTCCAGTGCAGCATAGTAACATATTAAATTATAAAGCAGATTAATGTTTTGAGTCATTTATTATCCACATTTGAGATAAAACACAGCTGCAAAAGTAGAAATATTGCAGATACTAGATAAGCAGGAACCGTTAACAACAGATATAAGAGGAGTAATTTTCTATCCAGAAAAAAAAAAAGCAAACCAAAAAACAACAGAATCTTGGTGTTACTCATACCTCCATGAGAGAAATAACAGACAAGAAAAATGCCTAGTTACTGAAGCTGTGCTTCTAAATACTTCTGCATTATAATGTCTGTAGCAGTTGTATTTATCACAGAACCACAGAGTGGATGAGACTTGAAGAGACCCCTGGAGGACACCTGGTCCAAATTTCCTGCTCAAGCAGGGCCTACTAGGTGCCCAGATCCATGTCTAGTCAGGTTTTTACTGTCTTCAAGGAGGGAGACAACCTCTCTAGGAAACCTCTGCCAATGCCCAGTCACTCTCATGTTGAAGAGGTACTTCTTGGTGTCCAGATGGAGCCTTTTGTGTTTCAATTTGTGCCAATGGTCTCTTTTCCTGTCACTGGGCCCCACTGAAAATAGCTGCAGTCCATTTTCTTTACGCCCTTCCATCAGGTATTTATACACACTGGTAACATCCCTCATGAGCTTTCTCTTCTCCAAGCTGAGAATCCCCAGCTTACTCAACTCCTCCTCATGTGTCAGGTCCTCCAGGTCATTACTCATCTTTATATTTCTTCACTGGACTTTCTCCAGTCTCATGTCTCTCAGCTACAATGGAGCCATGAACTGGATCCTGCAACACAAGTGTGTCTCACCAGTGCTAAGCAAAGGGAAGGAGCATCTCCCTTGGTCTTCTTTGCTGTGAACATGTATTGCTGGCTCATGATCAACTTGGTGTCCACCGGGACTCACAAGAATCTTTTCTATAAATTTTCTTTCTCGCCAGTAGATCCCCTTTGCCAGACAATGCAGTTATTCCTTTCCAAGTTCAGAACTTGGTATTGCCCTCTGTTGAACTTCAGAAAGTTCCTCTTGGTTCATTTCTCCAATTAGTCAATATCTCTGTGAGTGGCAGCACAAAGATCTAGTGTATCAGCCACTCTTTTTAATTTTGTATTGTCTTTAATCTTGGTGAGGTTGCACTCCAGGTCATTAATGAATGCATCGAATAGTACTGGCTCTGGTATCAACATCTGGGGTATTCCAGTAGGGGCTGACCTCTGGCTGGACTTTATGTTCTGATCACTACCCTCTTCATCCAGCAGTTCAGCCAGTTTTCGATCCACCTTATCGCCCATTTATCTGAACCTTATTTTATCAGTTTTTCTGTATTGATATTATGGGAGACAGTGTGAAAACCCTAAAAAAATTGAGATAAAAAACATGCCCCTCCACTGGTTTATCTGTTTCCTCGTGGAAAGTATCAGTATCAGGCATGATTTCCCCTTAGTGACTTTGTGCTGACTGCTCCCTCTTGTCGTTCATATTTTTGGTCTTTGTTATGGAATGACTTGTTCCGTCACATTCCTGGAAACTAGATTAGGCTGACTAGCCTTTTGTTCCCAAAACTCTTCTTGCCTATTGTGAAGAGAGCAGTGACTTTTCTTTTCTTGCAGTCCCCCAATTGCTATGACCTTTCAGTAATTATTGAGAGTAGCCTCTCAATGGCATCATCCAGCTCCCTCAGCACCGGTGAGAGCATCCTGTTGGGTCCGGGTATCTGACCACTTTTTTAAAATGTTTCAAACCTTGATGCTCTGCTACAGAATGTAAACCTATTTATTCCCCAGCTAATGCTGATGATTCACTGCACTCTTTACAAAATAGAGAAAAAATAGACTTTGACTTGAGGAATAGAAATCATAAAATTAGAGACATACAGGAAAGTATTGTCTCACTTGTGTTGCTGTAGAACCATAATTTAGAGAAAAGCATACTCTTTGGCATTAAAAAGGATGACAGTGATAGAGTTTTTATGTGTTCCTGTCTAGTCTGACACACATTGACCACTAAAGACCCATGGAAAAGGTTCAATTGTTTTGTTCCACATCGAACACCACCTTGAAAATTAAAAATAATCTCTTTTATCTCAAGTTGTGCTTTAGAAGATTAAGGAAAAGAATGGTGGTTTGCAGAGGAAGAATCACATGATCCATATCTGCCACTACAAAGTATTTCCATGGGCTAGTGGTGAAGTTTAGGATGAATTTTGCAGGGAATATTTTTTGGGGGTGAACTGCTCTGATAAAATAGAGGATCTGTACCATTATTATTTAAGAAAACTCTCAAAGTATTCAATGAAAACCAACACCAGTGGCTCTTTATCCCTTTTTTCCAATATCTGTTATGGACTGGACTGCATTCTTCTGGCCCGCTGCTCTGACTATGCTAACATTGAGAACCATGGTGGTTCCTCACAGTGTATTTCAGTGTATTTCAGTTCCCTCTGAAAGAAAAGCAGACATCAAAACATTTGAATATCCATATTTTTTTACGAGGTTTGTCCTTTTCTCCATCCTATATGTCTACTAACTTTGTAGTTGTCACTTCTCATTACTTACCAACTAGTTTTCCTTTATGATTACTTTTTTTCCCATTTTCTTACAGAGATCATATCATGGAGACGAGTTGGCAATTGTATAAGACATCAATAAAAAACTGAATATCTAGGCAATGAAAAAGAGTTAAATATCTCAGTAACAACTCCAGGAAATCTTTTATTTCACGGGAAAACTCTGGAGCTAGGCAGCAGATGTTGTGTAGTGGGGCATCCTTAAAACTCCACTTGCTTTCTTAGTTTGATCAGTGTGCATAGGACACAATCTCCCAATCTTTATTTTATTAAATGGTTGGTCAATGCACGGCATACAGAAGCAGTTGCAGATATGGACACAAGAATATAAGACTGACTGTCCCAAGTGAGTGCTGACCCAGTACATAGAATCATAGAACCTTGGAACTTTTTAGGTTGGAAAAGTCCTTTAAATCATTGAATCCAAACATTAGCCTAACACTGCCAGGTCTAGCCATAAACCAAGTTCCTAAGTGCTACATCTCCATGTCTTTTAAATACCTCCTGTTATGGTGACTCCACTACTTCCCTGGGCAGATTATTTTAGTGCTTGACAGCCTTTTTGGCCCTGTCTGCTATCCTATTTGGTGTTTATTAAAAACATTTTTCTCCTGAGTCGGTGTTCTTAAGATGCAGAATCACCTTCCCCCTTTCTTGTTGTCTTTTGTCACTTCATTCTTAATCTTTTTATTCCAGATTAGACTGGAAGGAAGCACACATAATCACAATACAAATTCTGGACTTAAAAGTCTAGAGAAAAAATTCAACGTTGTCAGTTCCATTAAATAGAATCGTACCTGGCATACAGGGCTTCTAAAACTAATTTCTGGAACCTTTTTGCAATAAACAAGGGTGAGTGCAAAAGTTGTCTGGAGATTGGAGCCATTGAAACTGTATCACAACTTTATCACACAACTTTATCACAGTGATCTTTGGATTTTGAAAGAAATTTCTTTTAAAAAAATCTGTTCTCCCATGTCCAATTGTTATCTTTGTCCTGCAGATGAAATATCTTTATCACAGCTCCTGGCTCTGTTAGTGTGGTGTGCTGTACTCTGTCTTTCGGCTGTCTAGTCCTTGGCCTTTTTCTGAGCCTCCCTGTGTTAGACTAACTCCACTGCCCGCTTTGTTTCCTCCACTTAACTTTCTTCAGCAGCATCAGAAATTCTTGCCAGCTACCCACAGGTCTTTAATAGCAGTTTTAACTTCTGACTTGGTTCCTGTTTTAAATGTTGCTGCAACAATAAAAGTGAGAATAGCTCATTTTTAATGGAAACTGTATTTATGTGGAAAATGCTGGCTTTCCTATAGTTCACGGCTAAGAGTATAAGTGAAATTTTCAAGTTTTCTCTGTATTGTGTAAAATGATTCAGAGCCTTGTTTATCCTTTTTTCCTCTGAAACATATAACAGAAAGAACAAAGGTTCAAAGTCAATGGGTTTCTCCTGCACGAACTTCCAGCAGCACAGCTGTGTACTTAGCTTTATAGAGAGCACTGTCAATGGAATCAGATAAAGCACTCCATCATAAACCAGATTCTCGGAAGTCCTGGACACAATGTCCACAAGATAAAACATCTTGAGAGCAGCGTGTTTGCTTTCAGTACAGAATAAAACTTTGGACACTGTTTTCACTGTAGAATATCTGAAACATTTTTGAAAACCAAAGAGGAATTATTATCAGGAAGTTAATTCACCCCTGGTGGACATGGAAGTGTTAGAGCACATTCTTAGACATATTAAAGAAACTATGCTTACCTTTATTTCACCATTTATAAATGGGGATTACATTTTCTGACCTATCTACAATGCCTGTATTCTGTATTGAAAAAAAGATGAAGAATAAAAATTCAAAGTAAAATTTAGTTATGCAACCTTAAGTCTGCCTATATACAAAGTATTTTGAGGAGTGAGCCCATGTGAACCTCATGAGCTTCAACAAGGCCAAGCACACCTGAGTCAGGACAACTGGTAATGAGACCAGCCCTGCTGAGAAGGACTTGGTGGTGCTGGTGGATGAAATACTACACATGGCCCAACGATGTCTGCCTGCAGACCAGAAAGCCAATCCTGTTCCCGGCTGTATCTCACAAAGCACAGCCAATAGATTGAGGGAGGTGGTTCTGCCCTTCTAGTCTGCTCTGATGACATCCCACCTGGAATACTGCATCCAGCTGTGGGATCTTTGACACAAGAAAGACATGGACCAGGTGCAGCATGTTCAGAGGAAGTCCACAAAAATGAGCAGAGAGATTCTCCTATAAGGAAAGGCAGAGAGATTTAGGGTTGTTCAGCCTAGAGAAGATACCTTATTGTGGCCTTTCAATACTCAAAGAGGGCTTATAAAACTGATGGGGATGGATTTCTAGTAGGGCCTGTTGTTATAGGACAAGGGGTAACAATTTTAAACAAAGAGATCATAAATTCAGAGTAAGTATAAGGAAGAAATTTTTTACAATGACAGTGATGAGACAGTGGAACAGGTTGCCCAGAGAGGTGGTGAATGCCCCAGCTCTGACAGTATTCAAAGTCAGGTTGGATGGGGCTATAAGCAACCTGATCTACTTAAAGATGTCCCTACTCATTGCAGTGGGATGTGAACTTTGAAGGTTCCTTCCAAGCCAACTACTCTGCAATTTTAGCCTTTTAGCAATTGTTTACATCCTTTTATTAAGTAAAAGTTGTAAGGCACACAATTATTTTTCATTGCATCTAGATTATGAGGTAGACCTTAAAACTCAACTGTAACCATGTCTATGTTTTATGCCTAACATAGTAATTTCCTCACAGAAATGTTAGATACAGACACTCAGGCAGGAAACCACCCTCAGCTTGCTGTAATACAAACATTTGAATGCCTTGCTCAACTGTCTCTGCAGGAGATCTAGACCTCTTAATTTACTCTCTCCCTCTTCACAAGAAGATCCAGTGTAATTAGCTTCGGGCAGTTCAGGAAACTGCAGAAATGCCTGGCATCTCCACTCCCTTGGCAAAAATATAACTGATACTTTTCGAGAGCATATTTAATAGTAGAGTGCGTGCCAATGTCACGTTGTCTTTACATAATAGTCCAGAAGACAAATCAGTCACTTGGGAAGCGAGACCATTAAACACATACATCCACAGGGACTGTGCTCACAGTGTAAAAGTAGGATCTTGTCGTCAATTATCCTGGTCAAAGCAACCCCACACACATGTTGATGGAGATGCAGGGTTTCAAAAAATGTGTATTTTTTATTAAAAATTTATTCAAATTTTATTAAAATCACCCCTCAGGGCAGGGAGCCCTCCTTCCTGGCTGTTGTCAGGCCTTTTTCTCTCTCCTTGTCTGCTGCTCACCTGACTGCACAGAGGCTGATCTTCAGTAGCAGACAGAGAGGTATTTTTTTTTTTCCTGGGGGTGCTCCAAGGTGCTTAGGGCACTCCACTGGAATAAGGATGGAAAAGGTAAACTTCCTTGGGCTAGTAAGAATCGAAGAAGACCTAGATGACTCGGTGGATATATGAGAGCTGAGCAAAGCTGTCACTTCATCAGATGAAGGAAATTGTAGCCTTGACTCTTTCTGTCTCTTAGAACATCTCCAGGGAACTTAAGCAGAATAGAAACAGCAGTCTATCTGACCAGGACTGTGTCAGAGCTCCCATCTTCACAAAGCAGGTAATTCAGAACAGTCATGGATGTCTGACGTAACATGAACTGAGATTCCTGAGGTTGCAGGGAGCTTTAAACAAAGTAGGAAAGTACCTAAAGTGTAGAGATCTATACTATTAGTCAGAGCAAGACTCCTGTTTTGCATCACTTTTGATCAAGTCTTAATTTGAGAATATTATTCTCTGTTTCGTGAAGCCATTATGTGTTTAATATTTGTGTCTTTTTCAAAGACACTCTCTGGTCACTAACAAGAAAACTATTTCAATTTTTCATTTTCATGCTTTATACAACAAAGTGAAATGATAATAGTAACAATAATAATAAAGTCTAGAGCTTTTGAGAGTATTTTGCTAGCCAAAATATGCTCTCATATACTGGCACTGTTGGGTTAGCTGAAGATGCAGTGGGGAATCAAGCCCAGCTCATACAAAAATGTGACATGAATTCTAGTTTGAAAATATGCAAAAAGGTTGATTTTGTGGTTTGTTTTTTGAGGTTTTTGTTTGCATTTATTTCCCCCTCCCCTAAGAAATTCCCAGAATGCTTAAAACTAAAAAGTAAAAGAGTGAAGGGCATTTGCAGCTGAGCTGTTTATAGGATTCATTTCCTTAGTCTTTATTTGACACAAAACCAGATGTACTCCTGTCATTCCTCTGACCTCTGTGGCAAGATGAACAGCTAGGTTGATACATTTATTGATCAGAGAAAGGAGCAGTCCATGGGTAATAAGCTATAGATGCCTTGCTGTGAATCTGAAGATTTAACATCTGTCCCATGCAGATGGCAATTAATCTTGAATATGTAATGCCCACAATTGGTTGGTTGACAACATTACTTTCTTAATCTGGGAGCACGGATAAACAAATGTATTGGATTGCTCTGTGGGTAACATTTTATGAATGTGTTATAATTGCATATGCAGCCCATAAATCAGATAGATTTTTCATCTACATTGCTAATTGTGTTTATTATTGGAAATACTTCTTATGTTGCTTGGTATTCACTAACTGGTTCATTTCCCACTGTTACAACCCTACATCCATATAGGAATTCAAATCTTTACTAATGCAAATATTTTAGAAACTATTAAATATTCTCCCAATCTAATTGCCTGGTACCTAGGCACATGCATATAAGCATATCTTGAGTACTAATTTTGATTTGATTTTATAGCATCTACAATTATTGTCTAGATAATATACGGATGATTAGATGTTGTTGATTGCTTTTATATCCCTTTCTGCCCTGATACTGCTTTACTCTTTGCATCTCTACACTGCTACTTTTCATTCTGAAACAGAATTATTTTTCTTTCCTAAAGCTTCCTCTAAATATTTATTCAGAGTGTTTTTGTAGCTATATCTACTTCTTTGGCAGAATTTTAGCAATTCTAAATCTTATTTTCTCAGTTTTTCTTGTATATGTAGTTTACTGTAACTAGAACAGCTACTAGTGTAAAAAATCTTGGATTTGCTGAAATTAAACTGGTAGTCTGAAGCAAAAGAAATTCTGGAATCAGGAATCAGTGTATTGGCACAAATATCACTGTATTTGTAGAATAATTCTTCAGTAGAGAAGCTAAAATTCCTCAATAGACATTTTGGTCCCATTATTTTCACAACAAAACTACTTTTATCTTTTTTTTTTTTTTTTTTTTTTAAATCTAGTCCTTATCTGTCATTTCTTGTTAAAATTTGTTGTATAAATACTAAAGTGTTTTTCTTTTCTCAGATTGCCTGAGTATTCCCATTGGAAAGAGCTGCACATATATATTTGAGAATAAGCAAGCAAACAAACAAATCCCATCACTTTTCATGGCCATATCAGACTTAATTTTTTAATTGATTATCTCTGTGTACTTCTGATAATAAAACTCAATAACAAAAATATCTGAAGAGGAAAAGCATGAAAAGAGGTGTGAATAGGACCAAGTATGCACTGGTTCTAGTATAGTATGAATACTTTGCAACGAATGCTAGATTGCTTTTTCAGAAGTTATGATTTACTCTGGCTAATTTAATATGGAAAAGAAAGCATCTTCTAAATCCAAAGTATCACTTGCTCATGGTAATTTCTTTCTGTGTCCATATCTATATAACTTTATATCTTTATACATCTGCAAAAAAAACTCCATCTGAATTTATAATTTTCATGCCTGATCATGAGAACTGGAATAACAATAAATATGGAGAGTATTATATTTGTTATTTCAATATTTCAGCCTCAAATAACTGTATGTCCCTCTATCTTTTTCTTATTAGTATCTATTGCTTATTGTATCTAATTTAGAAGCAAGATCCTTTGGGTAGGAACCTGTCTTCATTTGTTTGTCTGTCAAAGGCTATGAAGCCATGGAATAATGTGTTGTCTTTCACAGTATTTGACCTATATTAGGAGAAGGTCAAACCCCTCTATAATATGATACTGGCTGGGATCCTAGACCTGACATTTACAGTTTTAGAGGTTATTCTTCTCCAGCATCACATTACATTAGCACACTAACAAGCAGAGTATTTGGACAAACTAACTTCCTCAACTCTGCCCATATGCAAACTATGATGATAGCTCTGTAAACTAGTGTCATTTTTCACTAAGTTCAGAAAACTATGATTCCTTGCCCAAAATATATCTCAGAAATCCCACAGTTTTAATTATGGGGTTTTTTAATATGATCTTATCTGAATTTTCTGGTCCCAGAAAGATGGCTAGTAAGAGAGGAATTAGCTTTCTTTTCTCTGGCCAGAGCTGCAAGATGCAAATACTGCTGAAGCAGGCACCATGACTTCCAGATACCGGAGGGAAGGATCAGTGAAACTGAGAAGAACATGCTTTAGAGAATTAATTAAAGTTGCTTTTCCTCCTGGCTATTTGGTCCATGTTTTCCAGTTTTAGAAAGCAAAAGTATGCTGAGCACCAGCTAGCCTGACATATTTGCCTGTAGACATGGATTCAGATCCCGACTCTCACCGGGAACACAGTTCAGCTTGTAGAGCACCATCAAACACTGGTTTCGCCTCAGCTCTGGAGTGCTCTTTAGCATTAGCTCTGTCAGTCTTTCCAGAGTCTAGAAAAATAGAAACTAGTTTCCAAGCTAATGTCAACATTTGCACAACATGGCTCCTTTAATTAAGAAAATGAAGTCAGACTGAAGGAAAATGGTAAGGTCAATGGTATCCCCATAGTAAGGAGATATAGTGATAGCAGTGTTCAGCACTGTTCCTGAAACCCAACTATTCTATTGATGTCTAACAGCATCAGATATGGTTATTTACTACTATGAGAGGATGACACCTGTGGGAACTGCAAAAAAGAAAAAAAGTATTTTAATTCTGAAATATTGAACATAAGGTTAGCATGAGTGATATTCCCATATGTCTTTCCTAAATACGTATGTTCAAGGAGATCCAGGATTTTCCTTCTCTGGAAATTTCTGTGTTATGAAAAAGTAACAACACTCAAAGCATTAGAGTACGCATTTCTCCCTGCAGACAGAGTCAAAATAGGCATAACAGCTACAATGTAAATGCTACAGGCAAAATCCTTGGTGTGGTTAAATGGACACTAAGCCAATGAGTTGAACAGAACTTTTCAGTTCACAACAGTATGGGTTAGAATTAACAAGTTACTGTAAATACTTTTTAATTCACCTATTATGGGAATAAATAGTCACACATTGCTTCCCATTTTTCTTTCTAAATCTGTATTATGCATGTGTACAGTCTCTGAACTATATATGCTAATATGATTTATTCTAGAGAACTGATTTTCCCATTTTCTTCAAGCCTGGCCTCTGTATCTTACTGAGACTACATTCTTCCTAGCATTTCTTGAACTGAAAACAATCTAATTGCAATGTTTTGCCCCCAGAATCCTCTCAGCAAACATTTTGAAGGATTATGTAAAGCCCACACGCTCCTTCTCTATGGTCCTTTATATAGACAGTTTCTTCAGCAGCAGAATCTATCCTTGCACATAGGAAAACTGAAGCTTTAGCCAGTAGCAGCAGAGCCTAGAAGTGGAGTAGTACTTCGTGACACATGAAAGTATGGAATGCAGTAACATTATTCTATGCATTTAATGGGCACATATGTTTTATTTTAGGTACAAATCCGAAATTTGCGTTAATATCAATATAGACAAGGTGGTTTCCAGGAAAGTAAGACTTCTGGGCTAAGTTAGGCTCCTAAAAATGGACTGGATTTTAAGTAGTCTTCTCTGAGTTTTATATTTCTTGTATTTTTATCACTCCAAGAAGTCTGCATCCAGTGTCATGAATGTTGCAATTCATTAAACCAGCACGTATCAGAATTTATATTTATTGTGAATACTTCCTGTTCTGATTGGTGGGTTCCTTGCTTGCATGTATGTGTTTTGTTTTGTACCCCTTCAGGAAAGGGATCCAGACTTGAATCTACAATAGTGTGGCCAGCAGGATTGTCCTCCTGTACTTGGCACTAGTGAAGCTCCATCTCAAATCCAGTGTTTGGATCCTGGCCACTCACTACAAGGACACTGAGGTGCTGGAATGTGTCCTGAGAAGGGCAATGGAGCTGGGGAAGGGTCTGGCGCACAAATCTGGTGAGGAGCAGCTGAGGGACCTGGGGTTGTTTAGCCTGAAGAAAAGGAAGCTCAGGGGGGACCTTATCACTACCTGAAAGAATATTGTAGGAGGTGGGGGTCAATCTCTTCTCCCAAGCAACAAGCAATAGAACCAGAGGAAATGGCCTCAAGTTTCACTAGGGGAGGTTTAAATTGAATATTAGGAAAAAATTATCATGGAAAATGTTGTCCAGCACAATGAAGTGGTTGATTCACTCACTGTCCCTGGAGGTATTTAAAAGATTTGTAATTGTGGATCTTAGGAACATGATTTAGTGGCGGCCTTGGCAGTACTAAGTTAATGGTTGGACTTGATGGTCTTAAAGGTCTTTTCCAACCTGAACAATTCTGTGAGTCTATGAAAAGTCTTGAAAAGAGCAGTATTTTTTGAGTTTTACATTATGTTCTTCTCATACTATGTTCTAGCAGTGATGTTTCATGCAATAATGCTCATTGAATGTTACAGAAAGGGAGAAACAGGTTATGTTAAGTAATGGAAGGGTGTTACTAAAACTTGTAGAACTAACCTGTTTCATAACAGAGTTGTTCTTCCTTGCAAAAAGACACAAACCAGGGAGACCAACTTTCAGTTTATTTCCTTTTCCTCCCCTACTGAAAAAGCCTCTTTTTTTCCTGATTTCAGAGTTGAATCTCACTGACCTCAATGTGCTGAACTGCGTATTTCATATTCCTGAAGTGCCCAGAAACAAACACTCCTCTGTAAACAAATATGAAACTTGCCTGAGACTGCTGCTCTCCTCAGAAGCAAAGCAGATGTGCTCTAATGAGCACTCTTAAGTACATCTTTCTGCACATTCTCAATATTTCAGATGCTGATTTTCAAATGAGGCACCCAAGGCAATATGCTTAAAAATAAACCAGCACTACGATGTTTTGCTTATTGAAATGGTTATGGAAGATCTGACGGACATAAGTGCTATACTGTAAATGACTTGCATTAAAACCTATGTCAATAAAGATAATAATACTGAATCATAACTCTTCAACATGCATGCCACAGCAATTCAACTTTGGTCAAGAGAAAAAGTTATCAAAATGAAATGTGAAGCTGGCCAGTGTACGGCCTGTAATTCGGGAAACAAATGTGCAGGACGCATGAAGCTATTCATGGCAGAGTGGTGCACAGGGTTTGACCAGAAGCAATAGAAATGCTTGCTGGAAGCCATTCCACATGAAAAAATGTTCTATGACATGACAGCCTGACATTACCAATATATCAGGAGCCCGATGGAATTAAAGACTTTACCCTGCAAGAAGTGCTAGGCTGTCCATTTGTGAAGTGTTTTTGTATTTCAGACACTATGAATGAAAAAAATCTTCTTTGCATTAATGAGCAGTTCACTCCCAATGGTGAAGGATTCCACATTGGAATCCTGGCCACAGCCAGGGGAATTAAATTTTACAATTCCCACAGTCTGTACATTTCTGATAATGTTAATTTAAAGCAGATCAATAATCATAGAAGACATGTACAATACTTTAAGAAGCTATTTTGGAAGTATGAAAAATATCCCCTCCTTTTAAATATTCCATCACTGTTCAGACAATAAGTATCTTAGTTCAGTATTTTTTGATAGAAAGCAGAAACTTAAAAATTAATCATAAGGATTGATTCAATAGTTCCTCAAAGTCAGCAAAATATTTCTTACTGACTGTGAAGGTTTTGTGTCATCAAAGCATATTTTATATGGAATGAAGAACTTAAATATTTTATTTATTTCACGTGTGTTCGAACTAAAATGAATACTTGGTATCCTGGGCTGCATTGGGAAGAGTGTAGCCAGCGGGTCAAGGGAGGCAATCCTGTCCCTCTACTCAGCCCTGAAGAGGCCAAATCTGGCATATTTGGTTTGATTCTGGTCTCCACAGTTCGAAAAAGACAAAGAGCTACTGGAGAGGGTCCAGCAGAGGCTGCAAAGATGATTAAGGATTTGGAGAATTCTTGTATGAGGGGAGACTTATGGAGTTGAGCCTGTTTAGTCTAGAAAGGCAGAGACTGAGAAGGATCTCATTAATGAATATAAATATCTCTGAGGTGAGTGCCAGGAGGACGGTGCCAGACTCTTTTTGGTGGTGCCCAGTGACAGGACAGGGAGCAGTGGCCATAAACTAAAACACAAGGAGGTCCACCAACACATGAGGAAGAACTTCTTTACATTGAGGGTGGCAGAGCACCTGAACAGACTGCCCAGAGAGGTCATGGAGCACCCCTCTCTGGAGACATTCAAACCCCACCTGGATACATTTCTGTGTCACCTGCTCTGAGTGACCCTGCCTCGGCAGACAGGTTGGACGAGGTGGTCACCAACCTTAACCATTCAGTGAGTCTGTGAATGAGACTGGTGACAGTCTATTTATGCCAGTATAGCATACACACAATGAAACACATAGACTTCTCACACAGAATAAGACTCCTTCCTATATTTGGTGTATATGCTGATGACATAGTTTTTTTACAAATGGGACTATCTTCTAAAAGCTGGAATTGATAGAACAGAAAGCTCTGATGTGATTTTTTGATACTTAAAAGGCAGAAAGACATCTTCAGACAAGCATTAGTGAAGGACAATGCAGAACTGGTCTCAAAATCACGAGATTATGGTCAAAATTAAATGTCCTGGGTGGAGGTGAAACAACAACAAGACTGTACTGAATCCAAACAGCTGGCATACAGGTTACATCAATAAAAAAAGGAGATTTGATAGAAGACATTGACAAGTTAGTGATTGCTGGTCAAGAGAATACTCTGAGCTTCTTTGAATGCAATTTGTTACACAGCTAAAGATGACCTACCTTGCTTTAGTAACTGCAGTGCTTCCTGCTAAGCATAACAGAATGAAATAGCAACTATAAAATAAGGCAATTTTTTGGATCCTAATCAGAACACAGCATGATGATCAGAGAACTGGCATCATCATTCTTTGCCCTGAATAATCTAATTCATTCATTTTGCTTGGTTTTTCTAATTCGGTGTATAACTCTGCCATAAGTTTTCCTGTTTCCTATTTTAGTCAATAGTGCTGTATCCAAATCATAACAATGTGCTCTCTTTACTGCAGTAGGCTTTAAAGATAAAATTATTTAATTTCATTTTGTTTTGAAAGCAATTACAATGAATATTTTCTAGTCCCTTGACAATACAGTGTATTATATTGAGGTGGTTTAATCCACCTTTTAGCATTCAGGGGGCACGTTCAATAAAAGTGACGGAAAAACTGAATAGAATGTTCAGCAGGTGAACAATTTATTACAAGGAATTTGAATTAGAGAGGTAGAGGTAACCCACCAAAGCCCCCAGAATTACATTGAGGGACCCTCAACACGCAAGGAAAAAAAAAAAAAACCACACAAAAAGGAAAAAAAACCAAAAAAAAGGAAGGGAACTGTTCCTTTCAGCCAGATGACTAGTTGACAGGAACAGGGAGGAAGGGTAGGAAAGGGTGTCTCCTTCTTTTCCCTCTCTCCGAAGGACTTCCTGCCCTCCAAACTCTTTGAGAAACACAGAGGTGAAAACAATTCCCTCCCTCCCCTTTCCAAAGGATAGTTGCTAGCCAGCTGGAAAATGGCTCCCGGGTTGAGACAAATGGGTGCAATCCCATCGTGGGGGAGCCTGTGGGCGCTGGACACCGGGACTGATCCTTCTCCTCCCAGCGGCAGCTGAAAAAGAGAGCGGGGCAGGGCCGTGCCTCGACTTTTAAGCCTTCTCCGTCTCNGGGGGGGGGTGAGGAGCCACTGCCCCGGAGGGACGCTGGGGCTTCCCCGTAGCCGTGCCCCCAGGCCGCTGCTCGCCCCGGGAAGCCGCTGTGCCCGTGCGGGGAGGGACGGTCCCAGCCGCACACTTCGCAGGGAAGGGCCCTCGTGCTCCCGGGAGCAGCGGGGACGGGGGGGCTGGAAACCGCTGCCCCGCTCTGGCCCCGCTGCCAGGAACCTGGAGGGCACGGAGCCACCACCCGGCCCCGGCCCCGACCTCGGGGGCACCGGGACTGGTGCAGGCCCCGTTCCGTCCCGGCCCCCGCGGGTACAGGGAGAGCCGGCCCTCATGCTCTCAGGAAGCCCGGGGCAATGAGCCGCTGCCCGGCCCCAGCCCCGGCCCCGGTCCCGTCCCTGCTCCGTCCCGGCTGAGGGCAACCCCTCTTCCCGAAACGGCTTTTGAGGAAAATTGAATTTTAAATCAGGTAGGTGGATTGCTCTCTTACACCCCCCTTCAAAAACCTTGGTTTTCAGACGGCTACAATATTAATTAAGAAAATAATATTTTTGTACAAAGAACAAGTTGCATTCTAATTTTCAGTGACAAAAAAAAAAATTAAATATATATAATTAACTAGTGATTAAAAAATATTTAAGGACTCATAGTTTGTCAGATCCAGATTTTCTCTTTTTAGCTTATTTAGTTACTTATTTTACTATATATGTATGTATTGACTGTAGGATATTATATAGTCTTCAGCATTGACTTGATTTTGTATTGTTAGAGCAAGACAATGCAGTATGCTTTCTACAGGTCTATAAATGTTACCTTTTCACTTTAAAAGAAACATTTTGGCTGGATTTTAACAACACATTTTCTATTCATTCAGCCAAAAATAATTCTACAACATGCAGTAATGAGACGGTTGTCTTTTGTTCTAGTTAATGTATGTTGCAGTCCATTCTAGAGGAGTAAGATCCTTGACAAGCTAAGCAACATGATTTCTGTGGCCGCTTTCTTTTCTGCGTGTAACTGAGAATCCAACCATGTCAGAGCAGGCATCTTCCTACTCCTACAGATTTCTACATCCACAATGGACTTCAGATTCATTGCTTAGAGAAACTGTTGGATATATAAGTCCAAATCAGACACATTTTCTCAATAACTCTATTGCCACTGGTGAATACAAATAGCACATTCTTTGCTACATCTCATTTATTAAGGAAATATTCGCTGCAAATATACAAACCTGGGTGGTAAGGCCAAGATGTACAGATACGTCTACAGTTAAAATCCATTTTAGCCACCTTAGGAGTTCAAATCCATGTCATCCAAGATGAGAGTTATCCTGTTCACAGAAGGTAATAAGGAGGCAGCTAGGATGTTAAAGAAGCAGCTGGACAATGTCCCACCCTGTGATGTGCAGTGCAGGCCACTTGTCTCATGAGGCACTCAGCGTTCCACCATCTAAAAGTGTTCAGACATCAAAACTGCAGTTGAGAAATTGAAATCAAGTGGAGAAAAGAAGAATTGAGAGATTGAATATGTTTAGGTGTGGAAGAAGTATGACCCTCTCTTCTTTGTTTTCAGATTTACAAATCTGCTGTCATGTAGCACTTAGTTGTTGAAATAGGACTTAACTCTTTGGATTTGTGCTGTCCAGAATGCCAACCAGGAGAGTGTTAATGAGTGACATAATTGCCATAGATTTCGGAAACACTTTTAAGTAGGTTCAAGCTGCTTCTCAGGGCTTCTGTGCTCTAGTGTACTAGTCAAACATCCTTGGTTTGCTGGAAAGTATTAAAAATACAAGTGAGTTGAGAAGCCTGTAGTTATCGAAGCAACTTACGTGTGGATCTAGTGCTGGGGCTAAACTGGTGCAGAACTTCTGTGGAAGTTCACAGAGGACTCTGGAAGGTTCCTGGCGCAAGTCAGTCAGGGAAGTAGTGTATGCCCCTGCCATCTCCATCATGCAAGAGCAAATGCTCTACACATTTCTTCCCATGTCTGTCCATGTGGCTTCAACCACGTGAAGCTTCTGGTAAGTATTTCTTAGGGCTCAATGGGGCTGACCGGTCATAGCGTACGTGAACAGCGTGCCAAACTCTTTCAGCTATGCTTTTTATTCTTTTGTAAGTGATAATAAAGACCATATATGGAATTTAAATCGTTCTGTGTCTCTATTCTTCTTACAAAATTAGCTTCTAAAAAGTATTAGCCAATAAAATATTGGCAGGATGTTGGAGTTGTTTAGTTTCATAAGCATCAGTAAAATATTGTTTTTAATAAACTCCATAGTTACGGCTAAAAGTTCTGTAAAATTATCTGCAGATTTGTCTGCCTTTTATAGAATACATTAATGTCTATAACTTTGTGTGTACTCATTAAAATTTTATAGGACAGCTACTGCAAGAAGCTCTTTAAATCATTGCAAGATGTCTGGTTATTTTATGTTGATTCACTAAATATAATTATAGTGGAAAAAAGAATATAGCTCATGGTTGAATATTTAAGTCAAAGTAGCAGATCTGTAAAATACACTTTGATTGAGACAGCAAAATTATCACTCTAATAATATTTTCCTTTAAATATGAATAATTGTTTGGTATATGCCACAAATGCTGTTATCTGTAGTCCACTGGAGGTCTTAATGTAGCAACAGTCTTGGGTTATGGCTGCTACTGATGAGCAAGCTGTAAAATAATGGTAAATAGCCAAAAAGAGTGATAGAAAAGACTTACAAAATATTTAGTGGGATTCAACTAAGTCAAGGTGAGTTGTACTTCCCTTTGGATGAGGCTTTGAGCAGCCTGGTTAAGTGGAAGATGTGCCTGCACATGGCAGTCTGTTGGAACTAGATGATCTTTAAGGTCCCTTCCAACTCAAACCATTACATGATTGAAATCTGTATGCAGTGAATTTCCTCTGTGAATTCTGTAGGGTGATGCATAATTACTCCCACAGCTTTTGTTCTTTGAGATTTCTAATTCTTTTCCCTGAAAATATATGAGGGTTGGGAAAAGTGTACTCCTCATTTTTTTATTGCATTTTCTGTTGCGATTAGGATATTTGTGGGGTTTTTGTCTCTGACTTGATATGTATTCCCCATTTTTTAACAGACAATATTCAACTAAAGGTATAAAAACATCCTTATTTTTATGTATTCCAGAAGAAATGTCAAATTATGCTACCATGAAACTTTAATACCTATCTCAATATAGACAAAATAGTCCTTGTTAATTTACTACAAAGCATGACTTCCCGTCAAATAGCTAGAAGTCAAAGAGAAGCAGAAAAAATGCCTGTCTTAGAGTTCATGGAGTTCATCATCCTTTCTAGATATTGCCAATGCATATATATCGACCTGATCAAGTCACTGGTGTAAGAAAATGACAATTGCATCACAGAAATCCTAGATTCTCAGCTAATTCTAGCTTTTAGTATTCAGGAGAAGATGTGTCTGGTGCCCCTTACAGTCTGAATTAATGTGTATTAAGCACACGCTGATTAACATTCTGAACTGTAGCATAAACAGCCAAATGTCATGCAATGGAACTTAATCCTACTGTGGAATACTTAAGCATTTTTAAGTTGAACCTCAGGGAAAATCTTAAAGAAGATCACTACTAAAGATCAAAATCCATGTGTTTGGATCTCTACTGATAAAGTAGATAAAATTTTGACAGTAATATGTTGTCCTCTTTTTGGATGTTGAAGCCAGTCACTCAGCTGAACGAAAGGAAGTACTATAAGTGCCATGTCCAAACATAACTCAAAAGATTTCATGAGTCCAAAAGATTTGACAAGGACTCTGGACAGAGGAAGTCTCAGTTATATGTAGCAATCACTTGCTAATGGGTAGTCAAAGCAGCAGAACACACCAAAATGGAATAACCTATCAATATGTTTCACTATTATTTAAGAACATACAGAAAAACTCAAGACTGCCCCACCAGTATAAGAAATATCGATGTTTGTCCTTTTGAATACCCTCACTTGATGTAACTCACAGCATGTAGATCCTAAATATTAAAGCCCAAGTAAATAATTGAGATTAACATTCCCTTACGGTCTTCAGAGATGTCTGGACCACAGGAACATAGACTTACATGGAAGTCAAGCTAAATGCATCTCTGCTCAGTACCTCTATGTAATATCTGCAGAAGCATCCACACCTGTGAAAGACACAGAGTCTTTCAAACCCGTATCTGATTCATGCCTAACTGCTCTTTTTGGGATCATTAAGTCCCACTAATTTCCGAGGAAATAATTTTATCCTGAAATAAGTTATTGTAATAATGTCACAGTTCAGTATTAGAAATGTTGTAATTAGAAAAAATATGCATTTGGGTAAGTTGTTTATTATTTTTCTAATATTTGGATAAAAAAGAATGTTTGAAATAGGCTGTCACATTTTTACAGCTGCTGTTTGCATAGAAGAAGCATCATAATATTATTCCAGCTAGTATAAGAGTATGAGTGACAATTTTTTTCATGGCTTTACCCATCAAAAAGAAGAGATTCGATTTGACCTGAAGTTCTTCACCTTGCTGTCAGCTGTTGAGTCACCTTTCTTTTTTTTTTTTTTTTTCTTTCTATCACTTTTAAAGTTGCTTTTGCTAGTTTGACAAACCTTTGTTATGTTATGGAGGTGAGGCAAGGTCTCACAATTTCAACAAAGTGACTTCTTATCCCTGCCAGTCTGAAATTCACTTGGGAAATATACAAAAGAGTAACCTTAGCATTCAATGTGACAACCTGAATAAGTCTAAAGTTCTAGCTTGATAGCCTATTTTTATTTTGACAACTGAAAAAAAAAAAATAGAGCAAATTAATGTATGAATTAATGTTGTTGGGCCACGTGTCATCTGGATGACGGAAGTAATCTTAAATGATAAGACTAACAGTCGGTGACAGGTATTTAAACATTTGTTTCAGTGGATGTACTGGGTTTTCTGTGGCCAAGTTTTGGTAGCAGCAGGGGGGATGGTAGAGGAGGCTTCTTCGAGAAGCTGCTGGAAGCTTTACCCAGAGCAGAGGGGTGTCCAGCAAAGCCAATGCCAACCGGCTCCAGGCTGAACCCACCACTGACCAAGGCCAGGCCAATCAGTAGTTAAAAGTATCAGCTCTGTGGTAACATATTTAAGGAGAAAGGAAGAAAAAATTAGTTTAGATGAAGATGGCTGCCAGAGAGGAGCAGAGTGAGAGCCTATGGACAACAATGCAGACACCAAGGTTAGTGCAGAAGGAGGGGGAGGAGAGGCTCCAGGCACCGGAGCTGAGATCCAGCTGCAGCTCATGGTGAAGACCATGGTGAAGCAGCTGTGCCCCTGCAGCCCAAGAGGACCACAGAATCCACCTGCAGCCTGTGGAGGAGCCCACGCTGGAGCAGGTGGATGTCGGAGGAAGGCTGTAGCCCTTGGGAGGCCCATGCTGGAGCAGGGTCCTGGCAGGGAACTGTAGCCTGTGGAGAGAGGAGTCCACGCTGGAGCAGGATTCTCCTGTTAGGACTTGTGGCCTGTGGGGGACCCACGCTAAAGCAGCTGTGCCTGAAGGACTGCACCCTGTGGAACGTGACCCATGTGGCAGCAGTGTGTGAAGAACTGCTGCTTGAGGGATGGACTCTCACTGGAGCAGTTCATGAAAGTCTGTCTCCTATGGAAGAGACTCATGTTGGAGAAGTTTGTGAAGGACTGTCTCCCGTGGGAGGGACCCCACAGGGCGTGGGGGAAGGACTTCTTTCCCTGAGCAGCATCATAAAACAACTGATCATGTCTCCCTGCATTGCTAGGGGAGAGGAGGTTGAACATGGAAGAAGGGAGTGAGGGGAAAGGTGTCTCTCATGTTTCCCATTCTTAAGCTCTGATCTTGTTAGTAATAAATTTAATTAATATCCCCACATAGAATCTGTTTTGCCTGTGAGAAATCTCTAATGATCCTTATCTCAACTTGTGAAGACTTTCATTATCTTTTGCTCTCCTCTGCTGTTTGCAGGGAGATGTGGCCTGGAAAGATTAGGGTCCTTGATACTATCATGGTAATGGAGAAAATAGCAATATGGAATCTTAGGGTAAATATGCTAAATGAAAAAAGATCTAATTTTCAAAAGATCTAATGCATTACTTTCTGTTTATTGTAATTAATAAGTTAATACTAAAAGTTACACTTAAATAATTTAACCAGTGGTTTCTGCTATTTCTTCTTCACAGCATTAAAAGAGCCTAAATAATATTTAGTTTTGTTCCTGCTCATTATATATTGACAAGTGCCATCCTATTTCTTTATACTGTGACCTCTAGCATGAAAAGCTCTTCTGGGACTAAGGAAAAGCACCGAAATAAAATAAAAGACCTCTAATTTTGAACTAAGCCTTTCCTACTCCAAACTGCTAATTCCTGTAATAATTTCCAGAGCAAGTTCTGGACTTGTTCCAGACTTGTTCATGGTTTCCTAGCACTCACACTTCACCATGCTAATTCACCCAAGTAGGCTCACCAGTGTCAGTTATGTCAGCACCAGGATACTCAGCGCATTGACCAGCTCCTCAAATGTAGACACTACAGTGTTCAACTGCATCCATGTAGTTCATTGCTCAGCTGAGCAGCTGCAGGCACAGAAGGAAAGTACTGCATTCATCTATGGTAGTACTGGCTGCTCATTTGCCTGCTTTTTCTATCAACTCATCATGTTGACCACCAGAACCAGAAGTTCCAGAAATCCCTTCTAGATGCAACTGAAAACCAATGACTCAAACACCCAGAAAAGGTATTACTTGCCTCTGGCAACAAACTGAACTTTTGTCTTTTTATCACCACTATCTGGTCAAAATATATAATTTCAGTGCATCTTCCTTTTTTTTTTTTTTTTTTTCTGGTTGACTTCTTCTGGGTTTGATTGTTGGGTGTTTTTGGTTGTAAGCAAAAAACAGGTTGATTATGAAGGAAAACAGTCCATATGATAGATGGTGGAGATGCAACTGA
This sequence comes from Serilophus lunatus, assembly GCA_013399895.1. Taxonomy (NCBI): domain Eukaryota; kingdom Metazoa; phylum Chordata; class Aves; order Passeriformes; family Eurylaimidae; genus Serilophus; species Serilophus lunatus. The sequence goes on from VXBA01001184.1 coordinate 540,049, forward strand.
AGAAAAATAGAAGGAGTTAGCCAAGGAAATGGTCATATTGTGAAGTCTGTGTTCTGGAAGAAAATCTAATAAAAACGGACTGTGATAGGAGAAATGAGAAAGGCAGAATTTTCAGAATTTTCACCAGAGTGCCTCCTGATCTACATTTGTGCTTTAAGAAATTTTTCATCGTTAAATAGCACGAATTTCATTTTAGAAGCCCCTTAGAACTAGATGTTTATGCTGCAGACCTCACTGTTTTTCTGTCTCTTCCTCCAAATTCTATATAGATGGTTAAATCTCTGTGGTAAGGGCTGCTCCTCCTGGTCCATGTATTTTTGTATCACAGATTCTTATTTCAGTGGGAATTTGGCACAGGCATAAGTCCAGGGTTGCAGCTAAGAGGTTAATAATCCCTTCAGGAGAGTGAACATTTTGGCTATTTTGGGACCATGTTTTAAGGGCTGATATAAGAGTATAGTGTGATGGACAATCTGTGTCCCTACTTCACGTCATTGTTGTGACCTCTGGGTTATTTGTGGATTACTACATGAATGCAACTTAAGCTGTTCATCTCTGCTGGCCCTTTCACCTTTTTGGCAGGAGACACTGAGACTTGTAGAAAACTAATTGCCTATAAATTTTGGATAATAGAAGATGCAGAGCTTTTTTGAACTATATCGCATTTCAATCAGTCTAGCACCATGAGTTCACTGATTTACAGAAATATGCTGGTATCCAGGGTGAATAGACAGGAATTTGCCAACTTCTGCCTGTAGGTACAATGTGCCTATTAGAGTTCACATGAAGAGAAAACAAAGATCTCGAGCATGTACTAAGAGGCAGCATGGACTCTATTTTTATTTCCCCACTCAGATGCTTTAAAATTTGTTTCAAGGTGCAATCTCATTGCATTAGCATAGAAGTGGTGGCCATCAGTGCTAGATGCAGGTTTGCATTTCTAGTGCCAGCCAGACCAGTCCTTTTTGCTCACATTGAGAAATGTGATGTTAAATTAAACACTTTCCAAGTGACAGATACTGCTACATAAAAGTTTAATGAGTTCCCAATTAAATCTAAATTTCAAGCTTTTTGTTTATCCTGGCCATGCTCAGAAGCTTAAGAAAGCAGTTAGAATCATAATTCTTTAAGTAAACTCAAATTGTTTCGTTTGTGTTCATTCTGAGCCCTTAATTGAGCCCATTACACCTTTTCTTTGCTTTTATCTCTTTCTCATTATATTTTTAACACTTCATTTGTCATCATTTTTTAGTCACAATGAGGGAACACAATCCAGACATGTACATTTCTTAACAGTAATGTTGATGCTGCCCCAAATACTCCCAAATTCTCCAAACTCTCCCATTTCTTCAGTTTGACACATTAAAAAAATATTGCCAGTTTTGATTTTATAGTGCTGGAACTCATGTTCACTTATTTCTCTTCACATTCTTCCCTAGTATGACACTGCAAATGTGTTTAAGATTCAGGCAAAGTTCTTAAGATTCTTAAATTTAAATAGCTATTTAGTTTGCAACTCAGCCCCATCTTCAGCTATAAAATACCAGACAACCAAATAAGCTTTGATGCTGGCTTGCAACTAAACTAGCAACTGCTGAAAGCTAACAGTTGTAGAAATCACAGTATTGCTCTTTCATTTTGTTTGCAGACTTAGCAGACTTGTATTACACAGGTTGATATGGCAGATCTTTCTCACATTTTCATCACCTGAATTTTTTAGGCAGAACAGCACTTATTAGGTAGAAGTGCTCTGGATGTATAAGAGAATAGACTTTGTCCTTATACATAGAACACACCTCAAGGGATTATTTTTGAGATCTGCCATGTCTCTGAGTTTAAGCAACCCGCCACAGATCCGTATGCTTAGTTGAACTACACGATTTCCTACATAACACTAAAGTATTATTTAGTTTACCTGAAATTATAGTATGGCACCACTACTAATATATTAATAACAAATAAATACTACAAATCTGTAAGAATTTATACTATGACACTAAATGGTAAGAATGCCTGCCATTTTATTTGGTTTATGTGTTTACTTTTGGATGGAAACACTGAAATAATATTTTAACTTGAGAAGACTAAGTTTAGCTTCAGAGACAATTTTTGTACAGAAGATAGAAAGTTGTTTCCTTTCCCCATTATCATAAGCTGCTGAAAATGACATTGGAAAATTCTGATTGAGTCAAGGATATAAGGATAATTCCTACTGATAAAGAAACAGGCAGAGGACAACACACTGCCAATCTCCCTCCGACATCACCTTCAACTAATTTCAGCACAACGGGTCTGAATCTGCCCTGTGTAAAATAATCCTCTAACTGAGATCTCTAAATCGAACACCAGTTTTCTTGGTGGTAAAAAGACAGACCTGGGCGTGTTGACTATTGGCGTAATGTGGGAAATCTCTGTCAAGTAATTTTGGTCCATGTATTTTCCTTATGTCAGCTAGAATAAATATGGTTGGTTAGTTGGTTGGTTGTTGTTTTTTGGTTTGTGTTTGGGTTTTGGTTTTGAGTTGGTGTTTTTTTTATTGCCACAGATAGGATTAAGGAATGCCTAAATGTTATCGGAATGAACAATGGTAAGTGTAACAGGAGAATGATCTCTGGGCCCATTGTTGTATCTTAAGGATCAAAGTTGCACCTGCAGTGGTCTTACACCAATGTATAGGTAATTTACTATTGATTTCAATAACTTGGTGTAGTGGTTTAACCCGGGCTGGGTGCCAGGGGCCCACTACAGCCACTCTCTCACTCCCCCTTGCCCAGCTATAGAGGAGAGAGAATATAACAAGAGGTTTTGTTATTTATGATAAGGACTACAGAAAATTCTTTCTTAATCACCGTCACAGGCAAAACAAGACTCCATGTGGGAATAATAATCAAATTTATTGCTAACAAGATCAGAGCTAAGAGTGAGAGATTAAAAGACACCTTTTACCCCCCACCCCCCTCCTTCTTACATCCAACTTATTCTCCCGCAGCAGCCAAGGGAAAAGGCGAGGTGGAGGGGGAGGTGTTGCTGTGGTCAGCTGCTGTTCTCAGCCGCTGCTTGGGGAGAGGAGTCCTTCCAGCCGCATTCCATGGGGTCCATCCCTCACAGGATACAGTTCCTCTCACAAACTGCTCCGGTGAGAGTCCATCCCATGGGCAGCAGCCCTTCACCCACAGCTGCCACATGGCTGATATTCCACAAGGTGCAGTCCTTCAAGCACAGGCTGCTCCAGCGTGGGCCCCATGAGCCACGCATCCTAACAGGAGAA
>VXBA01001184.1:543484-600404 GCA_013399895.1 Serilophus lunatus
TTTTTTTTTTTTCCCTTCCTTCTTAAATATGTTCTCACAGAGGCGTTCTGTCAACTACTGATTGGCCTGGCCTTGGCCAGCAGCGGGCCCAGCCTGGGCATGGGGAAACTTCCAGCAGCTTCTTGAAGAAGCCTCTCCCTCAGCCCCCCCCACTGTCACCAAAACCTGGCCGCAGAAAAACCAATACACTTGGTCCATTACAGCATGTTTGTTTAACACACTCTTTTTGCCAGTGATTGCACAATTTAATATTTCATGTAATTCTCTAAGAGTAATAGAGCAGAAAGCCACATGAGGCACAGTTTTGCTACTTCTCCCCTTTTCTGTTTTCTGCTTTTTCTTTCCTTGTGTCTCCTTGTTCCATGTCAAACAACTAATTTATGTGAAGACTGTGACTCATGTCTGGCTTGTTTAATTTATTATCGAGCAGTGCTGAAATAAGACTGTCCACTATGCATTTTCATCTTCGTGAATGACAAGAAACTGTGATTTTATATTACAGTTTCTCATTTTGTGCAAGTTTATGGGTCACAATTATTTTAAAGCAGCTACCATAATTTCTATTCCCGTACATCACATCACATCATATCACGTCTTCTTCTTAAATACAGTAAACTATAATCTTAAATATTTTTTTAATGACAAGAACTATGAGATCAGAGGCAAAGACTGAAATAATTAAAACTGTTAATAATCTTATTATGCAAAATCTGGTTTTAGTAGTAGTAGTCTCTTGGTTAAGATAAAACTTAAGGAATTATATATGTATATATCTATGTAAATCAGAGTTGAATAAAGGAATCTTCTTATTTCAAAGTACATTTATTTAGTGAAGCATTTGAGTAGTAAAAATTAGTCTTCTAACTGTAATCAAAATATCTGCACTGTCAGTTTAAACATGGATTTAAAAGAAGATAAGTTAGCTAAATTCTTTGTTGTTTTCCATCTATCTGTTTGTGAAGTCATGATGTATTCATACAGAATAGGCAGGTTCAGAGCACCATTGCTGGATTGCCTGATTTATTATTTCAACTAACAAGTCCAGATTGTGTAGGCTATTTATTAAAGATCTGGAATTTACAAGAAGCCATCAAACAAGCTCAACCTTCCTGCCTTACTAGTGCTTTAGGCTGTTTCAGTTTTATCCCTGTTTTTGTTTTAATAATACATAAAAATAATTTAAAAAATAAAAATAAACCTCTCATTCAGCTTATTTGATTTTGACAATCATAAGCAATATTTTTAATTCCACTGCCATAAGTTTAGGTTGCATATAAGGGTGGAAAAAATGAAAACTGGTTTTGCAAGGAAGTGTGTGATCTACATGCTTGGAGACACTTAAAACTCAACAAAGACTCTAAGCAATCTCGACTACCTTTGAGGTAAACCACATTTTCCACAGGAACTTGGACTAGATAATCTCCAAGCATTTCTCCCAAGCTAAATTACTCTAGGACTTTGCTAGTCTCTTTCAGTGTTCACTCAGTGTCATGCTCTCTATCCTTTCTGTTTGTTCCTCCCTCCCCAGTACAAGAGAAACACCCTACAATTTGTATAACATATGCAGTTGTGTCTTCCGATAATCCATAGGATTGAGATGCTACAGACCATGTCACTTTATTGGACCTTTCGCTTGTGCGACAAAACTTGCCAGGGAAGAATGGATATTCTAGAGGAGGAAGGAATATCCTTTCATCTAAACTTCTAGCTTTCATGTTTACTACACATTAATGTCCTGTACTCTCATACTCCCCCTGCTTTCTTCCCATTGTCTTCTGGGATCAATGCCTTCTTATGATTTTCTAATTTTTTTAACCACTCAAGAAACAAACAAATAAACAAATTTGAAATTTCCCTTCTATTGTCTGTTCCTTTGTTTCCTCATTTCATAGAGTTCTTAGGGGCTTCTCCATGATAATATTATTTTCACAACACTACTCATGTAACTGTAGTACCTTAACAGCGCTAGCAGATAATTGTTTTCTTTCATGTCATTTTGTTAGGAATAAGGCTGAATTCAGAATACTAAACTGGAAATAGTTAAGTATTCTGCAAATATTTGAAATTTGCTGTGAAAGCTAGACAGTAAGCCATATATTTTATATAAAACTACATATTTTGCTAAAATTTTGTCATTAAATTAGTAGAGAAAAATGCATGTGATTTATGATATCCTACTAATGCATATTATTTTCCCAGTGGATCTTAAATATTTGCTTATAAACTGAAGAAAGAGACTAACTCCAAGACTTTTTCTATTTTAATGAATAGAAAGGTCTCTCCATTAAATCTCTCAAGCTATATGGGTTCCGGTGTTGTTGAATCAACAGCTAGAATATCATCAGTCTTCATTCAGTTGATTACTGGTTTTAAATTTCAATTAAATTAAAATGAAAAATGAAAAATTCATTACTACTGCTATTTTCAGTAAAGCTTCTTCTCTTTAACACTATTCTACACTAATATTAAAGCAATACTGGACTTTTATCAGTCACTTTCATTATGTAGATGTAAGAAGATATGTGCATTATGTTTTCTTTTCCTTGATTCCTCATAAGAGCTCATAAAAAAATGCAGTCACCACATAAGGTCACCAAACTCAAACATGCACAAGATGAGGGGAACAATTAGATTATGCAATTGTGTGATAAATAGTAATTCTGTGTTCTTGGAGGAAAAAAGGTAAGAACAAGGATGAAGGAAGAACAGAACGATTTATTCTGTCAAGGTGGTGAGACTTTAGATTAATTAGGGTAGGGAGAAAGCATGAAGACTCCAGTTTATATTATTTACTTATATATATTGTCAAATAACAATAACTGTGAGAACAGAAAAAGGAGAAATGAGACTACAGATAACTGGGAAGATGGAGACAGAACAGTTGTGCTTGTCAGCTTCAGAGGGAAATGAAGAACATGTTTTGAACCACTACAAGCCTCTGTGGGATTCAATCTGTTTTTTCAATAGGAGACTGACTGGCTGAAAGGAATTCACTTATATAATGCTGCATTCAAGAGACAAAAAGGAGAGATTAACTACATATACAGTAGAACAAAATATTGAACAAAAAATACAGGAATAATGGAAACACCTACTGTGTCCCACATGACAGATTGTTTTTCCATATAAGAAATTCTCTGGTTTATGCACAAGATATTGATTTCTAATCTATGGAGTAAGAGACTTGAGTGTAACGGCTTCCAATGGTTTTATTAGGCTATAGCTATGGTTCTTAAGGTGCCTGTCTTTCAGAATGACATCTATTAACAGAATAGCATTTTTTAATTTATACAACAGTAAGAGAGCAATTGTTCTTATTTCTTTGGGGTTTTTTTGTACAGATTGTTACCTTGCACTTTTTACTGTTGTAGGAAGACAGAAAACCCTGAGTTTACGAAGAATAGATTGGGGGTTTTTTACAAAAATGTAAGTTACTGGCAGAAGAAAACCTCAAAAGAATAACTTTTGCTCACAGATATATTACCTGATTTGGTGCAATTTCACACAGTTTATAAATATAATAAACAATCAAAAGAACCAGTAAAAACAGCTGCTCATCATTATTTCAAGCGAATTTCCTGATCAGGGTCAGCAGGTGGTACAAAATGCACCTACTTCTTGAGCTTTTTATAAATCATTAATTTATTTGAATACTGCACTGGCAACTATCAATATAAATTTTCTCTGCAAACATGTAATTTTTAAACTAATTATTTTTTTATGAAAGAAACAGTCATTTTCTACAGGAAGTCAGTAACCATAAATCACTGGAGCTGCATATCAAGCATTAGCTCTTCCCACTTGCTCAGTCACCATATGGCACCACACACTGTGCTGAAAGATAATCACTTTATTGTTGGCTGGGTTTTTAATCAGCTACATCTCATACTGTTTTGTTAAACATTGCCTTGCAAATAAACCAGCCTTACAATACATTTTTGCCTTGGAAGAAAACATAAATGAGAAGTAGTGAAACACAGGAAGGTCTGGTCAAACATGAAACCCAACATTTAATAAATTGATCAGGCATGAAAAAATCTGATTCAGTATTTAGAGTACCACAAAGATGCACCAAGTGGAACTGGGTTGGAAGCACTCTGCAAGGTTTCTGTTTTCTAACAGTAGTTTGCTGGCTGCATTAAGCTTGACAGCTGCTGTCAGACTGTGATCTGCACTTCATCTAGCAGCTAATGGGACACTGTGGTCCACCTACACTGTGAGTGTGCACAAGCAGTGATCAGTCCTCCACTTCTCTTCTGCTTTGTTCCCACTAACAGAAATTCCCACATAATGTTTTTCTTAGGAGTTACTCAAGTAGAAGTCTTTTCTTTTGGTTTTACATTGTGCCCAAACCCAACAGAATCTCTCTGGCTCAAGTGCTTTGCAACAGGAAAAGAACAGAGAATTTGACTAGATCTGCATTCGTAGGAATTGTATTGGGTTTGCATAGCAAGGTTTTGGTAGCTGTAGGCCAGCGGGGGGAGGGAGGAAATTGCTGAACAACGGCAACTTCAGTTGGAGAGAGGAGTGAGAATGTGTGAGAGGCCTGCAGATCCCAAGGTCAGTGAAGAAGAAGGACTTGGAGGTGCTCTGCAGACCAGAGTACATTCCCCTGCAGCCTGTGGTGCAGAACATGGTGGGTGAGACAGACTGTCCTCTGCAACCCATGGAGGTCCATGGTGGAGCAGAGATCTACCTGCAGCCCATGAAGGAGACCAATGCTGGAGCAGGCGAATGCCCAAAGGATGCTCTGACTCCATGGGAAGCCTGTGCTGGAGCCGTTTTCTGAAGGACCTGTGGAGAGCCCACATGTTTGCTGGCAGGACTTATGACCTTGTAGGGGACCCATCCAGGTGCGGTTCATGCAGAACTGTAACCTATGGCAAAGACTCGTGTTGGAGAAGTTCATGCAGGTCTGTCTGAATGAGCCATTCACTGAAGAGTTGGATTTGATGATCCTTGTGAATGCCTTCCATCTCAAAATAGTCTTATTCTGATGTTTCTGTGGGAGGTATCTCTTGCTGGAGCAGGAGAAGAGTGTGAGAGTCCTCCTGCTGAGGAGGAAGGAGCAGCAAAGGCAAGGTGTGATGAACTGACTGAAATTCTCATTAGCTGTCCCCTGGTGCCTCTGTAGGAGAAGAGAGTGAGAAAAAATAGTTGTAGAAGTTGAACAAAATTGAGCCTGAGGAGAAGAATTAGTGGGGGGAAGGTGTTTTTAAGATTTGGCTTTATTTCTCATTATCCTACTCTGATTTGATTGGCAATAAATTCAGTTAATTTCCTTGAGTCAATTTTGTTCGACCCGTGACAGTAATTAGTGAATGATCTGTCCATGTTTTTATTTTGACTCACAAGCCTTATATTTTTTCTTCTCAGTCCATTTGAGGAGGGAAAGGATGAAATAGCTTGGTGGGCAGCTGGCATCCAGCCAGAGTCAATCATTATAGGGAGAAAAAAAAAATAATATGCATAGTAAGGGAAAAAACCCCACCCTATTTAGAACAAGATTTCTTAGTTTATGAAAAGATTTCCTAGGAGAAGAAACTGAAGAGTCATTAGTCTGAAACCTCTACAAATATACAATAGCAACAGCCTGAGGTAAAAAACAAACAAACAAACAAAAAACACCAAAAAACCCCCAGAGAAATTAAAGAATCTTTGTATTTCTAATTTACATAAAATTACATACAATTTACAGAATATTATGGTTATGTAGTCAAATGCTGACTACCTTTTTACATATGAATTGTGATACATAACCCCTTTGGGTGTGTTGGAATCCCCTGACAACATCATTTCCTTGATTTCTTGAATGCAGAATCAAATTATTCCTTGGGAGATTGGTGGGAAAGGCAGGGATGGGGCACAGAGAAGGGATGATGATGCAGAGGAACAGTTCCTGACTGTCTGAGGAAATTTTTGATTCTCCTGGGATGGAACATGTTCAGCATGGATATGGTGTTCTGAAAAACTGCACATGCACAGGAAGAAATTTTCAGATGCTCACATTTAGGGAAAATCTCATGGGATGCTAAAATATTTCTGAGGCAAGGAGAAATACTCTGTCAAGTATTGTGTTTCTTTCCCAAATGATGGAGGTACTTGAACTCTCAAATATTCGCATGCTTCTTTGTCTGAACAAAATCAGTATCTTTCCTCATTTGTAGAAAGTCTGGGCTGTTTGTGTAGAAGCATTCACTCAAAAAATTTACTCTGGCAGACTCAAAGAATGAAAAATGTTAGAATGAATAGTTAATGGCTAGCTAAGTTTTAAACAAATAAAATAATTTTCTGTATTTGTCTTGCAGTCATTCCACTATATCTACATCTATTTTACATTATGATTAAATAGTGGTTTCAGAGGAAAAATTATAGACATAGTGCTGGGAAATCACAGGATATCTAAAAGATGATGTTGATATGATCTCCTTCTTGAGTTCTTCTGACTAGATCAAAGACAAGGAAGAAAAGACTCAAGTGCTTGCTTTATCTTGCCTCTCTTCCAAGGCAATATTAACAAGATACCTTCCTAGACACTTGTCTTCATGTTGTCTTAAAAAGCTAAACTGATATGATATAGATTCCATTAACATTCTAGGTTACGGTTTTGTATAGCTTCCATTAACTTTGCTTCAGGTCTGTAGCTCATGATTATATGATAAATTGCTTACGAATTCCTTCCATGAGTGCTGGGTATCAATTTTAAGGCATTTGTTAATTAGTGGATATCACTTGTACCAGTGATGTACCAGAGCTTATTGTATTGTCAAGAATAGGTTTAATTTTTTTAAGGAAGAAAAAATGATAATTTTCCAGTTTGATGCCAACAAATTTGTTCGGCTTTTTTTTTTTTTTTTAATTTTTCTGTGGTCCTTCCAATTCTCTCAGGATTTAGATGATCAAAGAAGAGGAATTCCTATTCTTTTTTCTTTCATATTCACAAGAAATTTTCTGAAAATAATTTTTCACTTGGTTTGTTTCTAATTTCCAGACTGCAACTAAACCATCTACTGAGTAAATCCTGATGGAAAAAAGAGGATAGTGCACGTATGGGTGCATATTATACAGACATTACAAATGCAACCATTTGAAGATGATTTTGTATGCTCACACACAGAAGCTTGAGTAGCCCAGTATCCTGGCAGCTGCAACCCCACAGAAAGAATGAAATATGCATTTTTGGTTTGGCAAGCTGAGAGACCGGCATTAGGGAATCGGTAGCATGCCTTAGAGTGTATGGGATCTGAGAAACATGTGGAGTTAAGGAGAAACAGGAAAAGTGAGGAAGACAAATACTCCTGAGTATGTGTGATAACTTTCATAAATCCTGAGGTTCTGGCACTGCTCATGGCATTAACCACAAACTCCTTGAGATTATGGCAACATTTTCTATGACATCTAGATATGTCTGCTCTTTATAAAATGTTTTGCCAAGTGGAGTTTCTGTGTACAATTTCATTAGTCATTTATTCAAGGAAATTCTATGGCAGTTGCCAGGAGATAGGAATAAAGAGCTTGACTCTGGGAAAGTTCTTGTCCTATCGTGTATGTCTGAGGGAACTCCCAGGCAGAATGAGCATAACCTTTTCTGTTGCCAATAGCACATGACAGAGGGGTTCCTGGATATGCCCTGACCCATAAACAAAGTTGAAATCAACCCTGTAATCAATGAAGGTTTATGGTTAAATCCTAAGTTCTCTACATTCCATATGCTTTGTGTGTTTCTGGGGAAAGAGTAGTGGCAGAACAGCTGATGAGATTGATATTTGGTTTTAGGTATCCACTGATGCATTACAAACTTTAATTAAAATCATCTCAGCAATGTATCTTCCTTGTGCCAATTTTTTCTTCACAGGGAACCTAGTAAACAAAAGCAGCATAAGCTGTGCATCTCAAAAGTGTACCCATCTCTCTGCAATAGTGTTGTCACCTTTCCAGTTGATCCTATCAAATATTATCTAATACAAAATGTTGGGAACTTCAGCCTTCTTTCTATAGACCCTAACATGAGCCTCAGGACTTTACTTCAGTCTTTAATGCTGAAGATTTTTGAAATGTAGATTGTTACACATAACTTAGAATGGGAAACCATTTGGTTGTTGTGGTTTTTGGTTGTGATGCGGTTTTTGTTGTTTTGGAGTTTTTTAGTTAACATGTTTTCACTGAAAATGTAGGCTGAGAACCGTTCTGAGTCTATAACAAACTGAAATTTCTGTCTCCTCCTTGAATTCATATCAGCAGTCCCTTGACATTACCAATACTCCCTGGCTTGGGATTGAATGTTGACAGCTAAGTACAGTGTAAGCATGTCTACCCCTTTGTAGGAGCAAAGAGCTCAGAAAAGATGAAGAGATGTGAGAAGAGGGTAATGAGATGTCATGAGAAATGTGACATGGTGAATGGTATCTTTTTCTGTGAGCTTTGAAGTTTGGATAGGCACCAAATTACAGAGGTGTTTTGATAAGAAGATTTTCCCAGGAAAAAGGGATGACATTTCACCAAAAATGTGTGAAGCACAAGTGGAGTTTTACCATTTTTCATCATTGTCTAGGGTATATTTGCATAGTCTTAGTCATATAGAGTTGGGTAACTATGTGGGTAATGCCATTGACTTCAGCAAATGTAGTCAGTGTGTGAGTAGGAGAATTGAACTGTTGTCTGACTGTAATATAATGAGCATCTGCTCTGTTTTCCTACCTTTCTCTATTTCAGCACAAAATTCTAACAACTGTTTTCGCTGGAGTAATTTCTCTTTCTCTTGTTTAGTTTTTATGAGATTTTAAAGTTAAAGTCTTTCCATTTGAGATTGAATTGAAATATAACCTGAGAGTACCTCTATTGAGTTACCATGTTAACATTCTCATCACAGAAAAATAAAGGGTCTAGTTTCTTGTAATCCTTCAGCATCTTGCTTTTTTTGCCTTATCTAAGCACATTCAAAACATTGTGTTTGCTACTCTTCCCTTTGGGAATGTAGTACCTCTTGGAACCATGGATGATGTTTTTGGCTTGTTCACTGAGAACATTCTATAAGTAGTTCATGAGTATTTATAGGGATCATTGCCTTGTTGGCCAACATCATACAGCAAAGTAGATGCAGCCAAAATCTACATCTGACATCTTGATTGAGGCTGGTTTCCTTTAATTCCAGATGTTCAGCTAAATTCAGATTAAAAGAACTATGACTTGCCTAGTAAAAATCTCTTTCTCAAGCAAGACATTTGAGATCACATGTAGTTGGCTGCAGATTCCCTCCTGTATTTCATTTCTGGATGTGTGTAATGCATTCCTGGCTTTGCTGGATGTCATTTGTTTTGAGTATTCACTGTAGGAAAGACTCACCAATAAAAGACTTACCAAATTTCATTAGTCTGGCTTCTGACTTGTGGTTACCCTCCTAATAGTCCTGCTTCTGGCCCTCTTTTATCAAGGGTCAGAGCTACCTGCCTACTGGTTATTGTTCTTTTACTAGATGCTTACAGAGAGCAGCCTGTCCTGACAGCTATAAACAGGTCTTTTCTACAAGAAAATGCATGCTTTTCATATCGTGGTGTGGTCTTCTTCCTAGCTATAGAGATGTCCCCCCTTTTTTATTTTTTTGGAAGAGCTGACTGTCTCTTGTTCTTCTGCAGTTCAGTTCTCCTTTAGAGGGAGATGCAGATTTCTGTGCTATTGAGCTTTAATCTTTAAAGGGATTTATCTTAGAAAGAAAACATGAGGCACAATAACAGAAACTGATTTGCTCAAAGGCAGCTGTGGCTCATGAGCACAGCTGAAGTAGAAATTAAATTTAAGTTCTCCAGTGCCACCTTCTGTTACAGAAATGTACATTCAGAAAACTTGAATGGAATCCATTTCTTCCATGTTAAGCATCCAAGAGCTATATATTTGAAGTTTAGCTTGCTACTTGAAATTTTTTAGCAATCACTGAAGAGAATATCCTCTAGAGTGGATGTCTCATATATTCCAAAGAAAACATTTTAAGTAGGCCAATGACCTATTATCAGAAGAATTCAATCCTGGGAGTGCAAAGCAGACATCTGACATAAACATTATTTTTGTGAATAGAAATTACTACATTAAAGTGGGAGAGCATAAGTTGCTTGGTTCCTGGTTATAAACTGTGAAACGGGCCATGAGATTTTCTCACAGTAAAGAAAGGCACATGCAACCTGTATGCAATATGTGCCCCTGAATTAAAAAGGACAGCACAGAATTGAGACCATATTGGAAAAATAAGGACTGACTGGAGAGTAACAGAACAGAAAATCGAAAAGGTAACCTGATCTACATGTACCAAATAAAGGGATGTAAAGAGATGTAAACTGCTAATAGTAGTTAAACACCAAGAATCTTTTCTCTCCGAATATGGGGTGCACTTGCCAGTGCAGTGACAGTAACATGTGACTCCCTTTTGACTTCATGATGAACATAGAAATCACTTTACCTTGCCTTTTTTGTTTCATTTAACATATTTATGGTGTGACATACTGTAGAGCCCCATACAAAATGGTAAGAATCCTAAAGTTGCCACTCAGATAAATGAATAAAACATACAATGATATTAATATTTATAACTGGTAGCACAAAGAAGACTGGTAGCAGCCTAATTAATGCTCAGTGGTATGAAAAGTTCTGCAGGTTATTCCTGTTGGACAGCAGTCAATGAAGATGGATTCCAAGCTGACTAATACAGCGTCCCTCAGATGTCATGTTGTTTACCACGGTCATTCTGCCTTATTACGTGCATGTGAGATATACCCTTGAAGTGTTGTTTTTCAGAAGGTCTCATCTTTTCCTACATCATAGCTGTCCTGATAGGCAGCTGTGTTGTTTTGAGACAGATCTGTTGGAACCAATCAAGCCGTGCTAATATAAACACTGTAGCCCAAATGCTCAGTCAATGGTTTGTTAGTTGCTTGAAATAATTACGGTTGTCCTTTAAGCGCTTTGTGAAGAACTGTGACAGTCTATGAAAATCTGTATTTCATTTTAATTTTAAATCATTTTGTAAATAGAAGTATTAAATGAATAGAAGCACTCTTTAAAAAATTATATTGACCAAGGAAATATTTTATTGTTCATTGCAAGTTTAAAGAAATTAGAGGAATACAGAATTTGTGTGATATAGGTAGCAAAATTAACCTAGATAATGATGTTTTACACTAAAACTACTGAATTTGTTCAGTTGTGGAACTCAGACATCAAACGTCTTAAAAATACTGTGATTGGTAAAATGCTTTGGTCATTCAACTGATATTTAAAGAGATAAAGACACTAGAAAAGATACAAAATGCAATATAAATTATAACCAGTAGATTCCTTTCATTGCAATAATGCCTGCTTGGCTATAGTGTAAGGAAGTTAGAATGGGGCCATGATACATACTTAGGGAAAAGAAACTGTAAGAGTGTGTAACAAACACCCTCTTTCCTATTATTAAATCTGTCCTTTGTGATTTTTTTTTCTACTTCTTGGCATATAAGCTGCTCTCACTCAACCTCCCACATTCATCATAAGGCAGATCTGAGTAGGCTTAAGGGAATAATTTAAAATATGCTTCTAAGGATTCTTTAAAGTATTTTTATGGCCATTATGAAATTGAGCAGTAAGGATTCAATTTGCCAGAGACATGGGGATCTGTTTGTATTTTACACTTCATTTTATTTAACCCTCATTTCAAATATGAGTAATTTATTAGGACATATTTCTAAGTAAGGAAGAATAAATTGGAAAGTATTTTGTGTTCAGTTTATGGTTTTTTTATGCTGATCTGCTCATGAAAGTGTGATGTGTGAAGCATCTTGCTGAAGTGACAGAAAGTTCTGCCTCTGGAAGTTCTGCTTCTCTGTGATACAATTACTCTTTTGAAGAGGATGTGATGTGTTTTAACACAGAGGAAATTGAGTGGAAATCAAGAATCTGGAGTTCTTTCATAACCCTTCCACTAGCCAACTCTGTCATCTTGATCATATTATCCTGAAATAAAAACTTTGCATAAGAAGAATTGAGATGTTTGTATTTCATTTACTCTTGTTAGTGGTTAATTTTATCCTTTTTTTTTCCTACCATATTTGTCATATCTTTAGCTAGAAAGTGGAGCTCCTTCACATTTTAAGTGTTAGCTTGTTCAAAGCATTATGATACTTCTTAAGTATATCTATAGACTTCAAAATTTGTAATATATCCAGTACAGACAATATCCTGATGGTTAGACAAGGTTCAAAGCAGACAAAGTTTGTTTTCCCTATTTAAAAAGGGAGAAAATTAAAATTTAGGAAATACTGAGTCTTTTGATAAAAACTAAGTGTGACATGTCCAGTGAAGGTTTTGAAGGCTGTTTCAACACTTGAGTCTTTTTTTAGCATAGCTCTAAATTTTCTGTAGCATCAGTATTTCTATGTGTGCACATATGACCTGTATATAAACAAACTGAAATTCAAATTAGATTTTCAAGTCTCTACATAATTTTGGCAAAACTGCTTTTTGTTTTGAGGTCCCTTCCAACCTGAAAATCTATTATTCTAAGGTTGAATCTACGATTGATTTTTATCTGGATTTATTCATATACCTTAATGCAAATATGTATCTAATTTTTTCTTCTGATGAGGAGATTCGATATCTGTGAAATATGAAGGTTGAATATTCAACATGAACACAGCAAACAAAAATTAAATGCATTGTTTCTTTAAGTGTATTCTTTAGATAATTTGAAAGTTAAGTTTTTTCTTTCTACTTTTACACTTGCTGCTGGATATTTATGACTGTCAATGACATTCAGTAGGTTTCATGAACAAAGAACATGATAATGAGGCCTGAGTGTTAGTGCTGCTACTTTCTTTCTCACTTTTTAATATAATGCAGAAAATAAAACCTTAATCACTAACAATCACTGGTAAACTAGCATCACCACTCAGTCCCATGGGAATGATCTACTCCTACCTTGCATAGCATATATCGCATTAAAAGCTTTTAAAAACTTATTACTTGCCATCAATATTAATAAAAACATCTCACAACTGCTATTTTAGTTTTAATGAAAAGAAAATAAAATTTTTTGTGTGTGTGAATGGAAATTAGGAATTAAGTTTTTCAGCACACGCATTATCAAGGGGGATTAACTCAATGATTTATTCATTGTTTTTTCTAAGTGTTTCATTAGAATTCATATTCTTCCTAGAGAGGACTGAAAATTATTAGGGTAGGCAAAGGTGGCAAAACTCCACATTTCAGGAACTTATCTAAAGAGGAATTCACAGATTCATGGTATAATTGCTTGGTAATTGTTACACTACATTTTTCAGTTTACAACTGAGGGCCATTTCTATGTCTTTTATTCCTACTATGCAATGGAAATGGCTTTTCCAGCAAAGTGGTACTCATATTGAATCTCCAGGACGGACATCAAAATCTGTGTCCCTTACCTTACTTAGAATTTACCATCTCTCCTTCATCTCATTTTTTTGTCCTGTTTTCTCTTAGGATAATTTACATGCTACACAGGCTTAGTTAAACTTCTGTGGCGTGAGCAGTTCCCATTTAGTGGGAAATGTTAATTAAGTACATCAAGTTTGACATGGTAGCAGTCCTTAGTATTTGTTATCTTAGGTTATATTAGGGTTATGGATGATTAAAAATTATTGTACAACATTTAAGAAATATGAGCATTAAAGCTTGGTGAAAGGTAGACTGAAAATAGCTGAATTAGACTGTGTAAGTAATAAGAAGAATCACATAAATACAAGAATTACACCATTTGTTTTTAATTTGTAACTGGTTTTAGTTTGTTCTTTCCTGCAGGAGCTTTGTCTATTGGATCTGTCTCAATTCCTTTATTTCAAGCCCATACTCATGTTATATAGGATCCAAATCCTATATAACCTTGTTACAAATCTCTTGAGACAGAGAAAAAATACCATAGTACTAACAATTTAACCTTAGTCAAAATGATTTCTTTTCCTAATGTTTTCCTCTTAAACTGTTATCCTATAAAGGACTAGTACTTAATTTTCCCCTCATTATTACCAGGCCAGTGCGTACATTTTACTCATGAATGCAGGGATGAGGACATGCTGTCTGAAAAAGGGGTGAGACTGGTTGATGGCAATGATTGTCCTAGAAGTCTACATAGGATTTATAGAGATAATTAATTATTGGCAAATGAGTTGTTTAATTTCTACATGTATTGCATAGCTTATTCAGTAATATGGGCAAGCTAAGATCTTGGTAGAAAAGATTCCCATTACTTCTTTTGAAAATTCTAGGACCTCCAAGCAACAGTACCTGGATAAATAATAAACAGGTGATTTTTAGAATTCAGAAATTTGAGGTGCTGCTTCACCAGTGCTGAGTACAGGAGGACAATCACTGCCCTGGTCCTGATGGCAACACTATTCTTGATAAAGGCCAGGATGCCATTGGCCTTCTTTCCACCTGGGCACATTCCTGGCTCATGTTCAGCCAATGGCCAAACAGCAGTCCCAGATCCCTTTCTTCTGTGCAGTTTTCCAGGCACTCTGCCCCCATCCTGTAGTGCTGAGGAGAGTTGTTGCAATCCAGGTACAGGACCTGTCACTTCACCTTATTGAACCTCATGCAGTTGGCCTCAGACCATTGATTCAGCCTGTCCAGATCCTTCTGCAGTCTTCTTAGCCTCCAGCAGATCAACACTCTCACCTAACTTAATGTCTGCTGCAAACTTATGAGGATGCACTCAATCGTCTCACCCAAACTATTGATAAAAATTTTAAATAGGACTTAAGCAGATCTTAATACTGTGCTCTTCAGTGGGCTGAAAGGGAATTCCATTAGTGGTGTGATGACAACTGGATGTAACTCCATTCATCACCACTCTCTGGGCCTATCATTCCAGCAAAGAGTGCACCCATTCAAACCATGAGCAATCAGTTTCTACATTTAAGTGGACATAATACTGTGGCCACAGTAAAATTACAATGCTATTTCATCTGTATTGATGATTATGAAAATAGTTTGTGATTGTTTTATTTATCTTACTGCAGCATCTACTGGTTGCATCCAAAAATCTGATCCCGTTCTCTTAAGTAAATTCAACTTGGAGACAATACTCCCTGAAGGCCACCAAAGAAGTAATGCGTGTTTGATTGAATAACTTATTGGATCAATGCCTTGCAAACACTGTTTTTGCCTTAATTAAAAACTCAGTCTGCTTAGATAGAGTTAGTAATTAGACAGTGTCTTTGCAAGTTGATGGGAAGTATGGTGAACCCTATTAAACAGAACAACATCTGGTACTAGCAACATTCTCAATACTGGATGCTAATTACACTGTTGTAAGGACACATATTTAAATAGTCAGTGCTTTTAAATCCATTCTACAAGTCAGATTTGTGAGTCAGATATTTGTTTTCTATGCTGTTTTATTTCCACACCTGTGTATTGAAGTGTCTGTACAGGAGCACTGGACATTTATTTATAGGGCAAAATTAAAATCTAAAACATTGTTCTTTTAATGGATTTTTATGAAAAGACCACAACTTCGTGATTTTCTCTGTTGTCTTCAAAGTGATGTAATTGTATCTGGTTTACCTGCTAATAAAACAGCTGCTCTAATTTTGAGATTGATTAGTTGATCATGTCAATCGTCAGCATTAGATTTTTGGCTGCCACTGGTAGGACTTGTTGGTGGGTAGCTGTTGTGTCCTAACATCCCCCAAGAATGCAAGCCCTGTGAGGAGAGATGTGAGATGTATGTGACTGTGGCAGAACATCTTACAGCCTGAGGCACTCATAATCACTGAAGCCTAAAACATTTTAAATTCGGTGTCTAGAGATGACTACTACTTAACCATCTTATAAACTTGGCTGAAATTTCTGTCTCAACAGCAGATTAATATATATGATAATTTTATAATCCTTCATGGTATGGCTCTTTCTTTGTCTTGAAAAAAATAAATCTTGAACACCTTTTTCTAACAAAAAATTATGCATCCATAACAAATCCTGGAGGAAACAATTCAATAAAAGAATACATATGCATCAGGAATTCATTCAATATTCTTGATTTCCCTTGGTTCCTTTAGATTTTCCTTCAAGCTTTAAACTCCTAGGACCAAATTCATCCCAAATGTGTACTGAGTTCCCTGCAGTCAACAGAATTATGTTGCAGGTGTATTTGAAGATGTGAACACTTTCAAAAGGGTTCTGTATTTAGTCATAATATGTATACAGTTTATACTGAACTGCTGATGGAAACTTACTCTTTAGGTCTCTAAAGAACTGTGTTGTGCTTCACTTTAAAAGCAAATGCAGTAAAAAGTGATGAATGCGCCTGGTGGGATATTCATTACCATGGGCAAGTGATTAGTTACACTTTTCATTCAGAATTGGTTTGGTTTTTAATAAACAAATATTCATTGCATTTCTGGTCCCCAATGTACCTGAAAATAATTGGTATTGCTGTGAAGAACTGGGAATAGATCTTCAGTTTACCCAGCTTTAAAGTAAGTGATGATGGTGCTAGCAGCAGTCTGTTACGGCAACGCCAAACTCAGCATGTGATGCAAATCTCTGGATGAATTCTATGAGGTAGATCTTAAATATGATCCTATGACTGCTGGTGGGTTTCGGAGGTTTAAAGCTTGTCATCATCATCCTAGGTGATGCTGCAGTCACAATGAGCATCACGTAGTCAAATATTTGGTGTCTTCTGTTCACAAGTGCTTGTGCAAAGCTTGTATACTTTTCTAGTTTGATGAGTTTGTACTCCTAAGGCAAATGAAACTGCAAGCAATATACAACTGCGAATACATCCCTCAATTAAAGAACTACACTATTAAAATTCAAACTTAATGAGAAAAGAAGAATAATTCAGCACAGAGAGTCCCATTGGTTTTACACTTAAAATCATGAGGGATATTGAAGTGCAATGGGAACAAAAGTTTTCTTCCAGAGCTGCAAGTCTTTCTTTTGAAGGTTCTCCACTTCAAATCACAATTATTTCTGTGGAAAATCTTGTCTGCCTTTTTGATTGATTGATTGATTTGTATTTATGGAAGGTTAATCATCCATAACGAAACATTAGTTATTTTTTGACTCTAATTTTAATATAAGTAACAACTACTAAAATTGCCCCAGAGATAAGAATGAAATTTCCACTGTTACAACTTTTTGATAAATTTGTACTTTGAAAAATAATCTATCTCTTTATATAGCTGGGTCCTCACAGGGCACCCTCATTTCAATGAGGAATGGATCCATCTTTATAGATATAGAGATTTTAGATGACAGAATAATACCCCATTTGATAATGAAAGGCCGATGGTGCAAGAAAAGTAATTTTAATCAACTTTACTGAAAAAGAAAAAAGAAACTGGTGGGAGTATGAATTTATCTCCAAGGAGTCCAAATCCAGAGTACTGACATCTGAGTTAGAGTTTTAAAATACTCCCAGCTCACCAGGAAAAGCAAAAAAAGTAACAGCAGACTGAAAAACTGAAATTGCACAGGTTACTGCTCTGGCACTTAAGCCACTTGGCATGCTATCAGTTGTTCCTATAACTTGGCTTTCCAAAAAGGTGACCACATTGAAGCTGCCTCATCTCTGCATTTATCTTTTGTCCAGAATAGCTCCTGAAGTATACCAGTAGATATTTCAGAAGGGTTTTGGAGAGCATGAGCCAAAAAATACGTAATTGACTAGCCCAAAACTTTGTAACAGTGCATAGCAGGAAGAATTTATATTTTGTTTAATTTATAAATGTAAGATTGGAGTTTTGAATCCACCAGCCTTGCAGCAAAGCACAATGGAAATATCTGAATAAGACCCAGTCACCATAGTTCCCAGGAGAAATTCAGAGAGCTTCATATACTAACCACCATTTCAAATTGATAAATAATCTCTATAATCTCTATAATCAGAAGCATGAACTTCCTGCTTAGTCCCAATACTGAACATATGTATATATACACATACACATATATTACAGATAAAGAATAATAGAACAGATTTAAAATTTATAGGGTTCTATAGCCTTACATATATATAGCCTTATGTAGAAGACAACAGGCAGACATTTATCTTTAGGCAGATAAATAAGTGGAAAGAGTTTCATGGAATGATTATGGTTTCTCCATTTGCTGAGACTCCTAAGAGCCTACAAAAATCCATAAAAAACTCTAATATATATTTCAAATCATTTGTCTTATTAAATTAATCAAATTAATCATTACAGCAGTAATGTCCCCAGTTATATTTCCTGACTGGTTGGAGTAGGAACCACTTTACCTCACCTAAACAGACTACATCTCTCTTTAAACCCCTCAGAAATCTCTCTCCCTCTCTCTCTGTCTCTCTCTATCTCCCCCTCTCCCCACAACTTATTTCAGAGGACTAATTCTAATCTTAAGAATCAGGCATTTAGCATGCCTAAATGGGACGAACACAACTCCCACAATTCCTTTCTATAATTTTAGCATTATTTTAATGTTAATTTCAAGATATTATGATTCATAAAATCAAAACTTGCAGAGCTACATAAAACTCAGGCATGCTGGGCTTTTAGTCTCAAAATAACTTACATTTACTACTTATCTTATTATAATTGTGAAATTTGTGTTGGGCAGTAATGAAACTGTCATGCTAAGCATATAATGAGCTATTTTGCTTTGTTGCTAACTACCTCTTTGTGCTATATTTCGTAAGTGTACTGTATTTTCATAAATATGATGGAATACAATAATAACTTCAAGGGAATTGCAGCAACTACTTTGTTTTGTGAAAGGTAATATTTTAGTGTCTTACCACTTGTATTGAAATTGTGCTGACTATGAATATTTGTAAAATTGCAAGATTTTTAGAAACAGAGGAATTGTTTAAAGTAAAATAATGACACTAATTAAAAAGAAGGCCAGAACTGTGCTGAATGGTGTAAATCTTTGGTACACAGATATGTAACCTGACTTTGAAATACAAAATTAAGCAAAATAACTAAAACTGTAGCCTTATTTTCTAAAGGTGATAAACAGCCAATATCTCATGGATTTTGTTAGAAACTACCAGGCATTCATTGTTTGCAAAACCAAGGAAATGAGTAAAGACCTCTTCACCTGCAAAAAAATCCATCAAATAGGCATGCTAATATAGTTAAGGTACTCCAAACCTTGAGAATTTTTTTCTTGGAACAAATAAGATTATAAGAGCTTGGATTTTTGCACAAATATGACGAGAGGCACATTCATATACATGTATGTTAAGTGAAAATCACACTCTAACTCAGATAAATTAATTTCTGTAAAATTATCACACCTGTGTATCAGCGAGGATTAATTGTGAACTTCGGGGCTGGATTTAACATAAACAACCTTTTAAAGGCTTGTCTGTGTCTCTCCCCGCACACCAGTCACTGACTTGAGGAAACCCTTTTCATCTGGACACCTTAGTAGCAGAGAAAGCTCTGAGAAGACCTTACAGTACCATCTGGTACCTAAAAGGGGTCACAGGAGAGCTGGAGTGGGACTTTTTATAAGGACAAAAGGGACAAAGGGATAAAACAAGGAGGAATGGCTTTAAAGTGGAAGAAGGAAGGTTTCGATTGGATATTAGGAAGAAATTCTTTACTATAAAGGTGATGAGACACTGGAAAAGGCTACCCAGAGAAGTTGTGGACTCCCCATTTCTGGAAATGTTCAAGACCAAGTTGGATGCGGCTCCGAGCAACTTGGTCTGGTGGAAGCCGTCCCTGCCCTTGGCAATGGGGCTGGAACTAAATGATTTCTAAG
This sequence comes from Serilophus lunatus, assembly GCA_013399895.1. Classification (NCBI taxonomy): domain Eukaryota; kingdom Metazoa; phylum Chordata; class Aves; order Passeriformes; family Eurylaimidae; genus Serilophus; species Serilophus lunatus. The sequence goes on from VXBA01001184.1 coordinate 563,243, forward strand.
GTCCCTTCCAAACCAAACTATTCTATGATTCTACGATTCGCAGGAGATATTTTTGCTATTTTCTGGCAGACTGCAGCTTCACCCACTTTGTATCTGCACAGAGTTTAGTGACTGTGTTCATCCATCTAGTGTTTGTGATTGCCTGAAATGTTTGTTAATCCTCCTCGGGGCCAGCCTCTCCAGGATGCATCCACTGCTTCTGGAACCCAGTCAGGAAGCCACTGGCCCTTCCTTGACATCTACTTTTCCACATCTTCATTTCTCCCTTAATATAAATTACTGAAATGATAAACAAAATATTCCCATTAACTCCATTCAATAAATAAACCCTTATTCTCCTTACTTCCCAGAAAACTTATGCCTTATGTCTGAGGACATTAATATGGTGACGTATCCAACTTTATGGGCCATCTAGGCTCGCTCCCCAGAGTTTCTTACCTTCAGATCTCCAGAAGAAGAACTGTTGTTACTCACATTTGATCAGTGTATCTTAATTCAGGACTCAGAAGATAAGATCCATGTTTGTCTGCTTGCCTGTGGGCAGAATAGTGTTCAGACTGGTGAAACGGAGTGACTCTGTACACAGGCATGAGGGAAATACAAGACCAGTTGGAGAAATGGTGACAGAGAGCCCATCTCAACCACTTGTAATGTGGTACCTTCTCTTAGAGGAGGAAAACCACCACCTCTAAGGCATTCTCTTAGACAGGTTCAAAAACCTGTCTCCCTGAAATGAGTTTTCATATCTTCATCAGGTTAAAACAGTCAGTGCAAGGACCAAACACCTCATTCACTCAGCCAGATGTACCAGTGTCAGTATTAACCCCAGGATCTCATTTTCCTCCTCGTCTTGTGGCTCCATAATCCTTGTATGGCTAAAACCCACCACCATAATGCCACATTCCTTCAGAAAGAAAATTTAGAAACTAGACTTCAGGCTGCTCAAATTGTCTGCCTTGTCCTGTTGTTCTAGGAAAAGAGGTAGACATTTATCCACTACTCTAATCCATCAATAGAGTAGAATGTCTGAATTGAACGAATTTGAATTATCCCCATGGATTTTTACAGGCACCTATTACTTTTCATCATCTTCACATAAATTATATGAGGTGCCAGAAGGCTAAACTTTCATGAAGCAGGTAGCTAAGAAATGTGGACTGATGTTTTTCATTTCAGTGAAACGTGCAGATGACTCAGAGGGAAGATTCAGAAGAAAAATAATATTGTACGTAATTAGGCATAGAAACAACTTAAGAATTAAAAAGATTGTCGTCTATGACTAGATCTCTATTTAGGTATGACATACACTAGGGAAAGTGAAGACATGATCTCAGTGCAAAAAGAGTGAGAAATTGTCTTCTTATATTGATCATTTCTGAAAGTACTATTCCTGTAATATTTAGCTTTGTTTGTCACACTGAGGTGGCTGTATCCTCAGGACCTAAACGGCCTGCTGACTCTGCATGTACTGTGAGTAAGAAATTAACGACATGCTTTTGTTACACAAGTGCCCATTATAACTGGAAGTCAGCATTAAGAGCCACGAGATAATCTAAAGTAATTAATGGGGAGGCCATTATAAACTACAATGTAACAGAAGGTATTAAATTATAGTTTTTTATAGTTTTTTAGTTAAAGTTGTTGCTTTTAGTGAAAGTTGTTGGGTAGTTCTTTTCCAGTAGCAAATACTAACAAACTAAAATAAATTTACAGTCTCTTGAATTAAATTTTTCATTTGTAGAACAAAAACTAGAGTTAGTATAGTATTCAGTGCAAATGATTATTGTGAGATTATGAAAGCTTCATGGCAAAGTCTGATTTCCCTCATTGGAACACAATTAGTGTTTTGTGTTGACAAGCAACAAAAATAATGTAAAGGTTATATTTTCACTTCTTCCAATATGGTATGTTCTTGGTGTCTGCATGGATAACATAGATCTGTGACCTCATGTCATATGTAGTACAAGTTGACACAGTGTAAAAATGGAAATGAATCTTTCCTATTGCTTACAGAAAGGGCATCACAAAATTATAGTGGGGTAAAGACCTTTCAGTCTACAAGACAGAGTAAATAAAATTGCTTTAGGAAGCCAGAAGTAATAAAATATGGTAAGGCTAGAACTGATATCACTAAATGTGTCTGGAAACACTCTACACGTAGAGATCGAGCCCTTCATTTAGACCTACTCCTTAACAGTGAAAAACTGGAGACATCCTTGTAAAAAAACCCTGATTTGCTGTGGAACATTCAGCTTAGATAAAGGACACATCCTATCGGAAAAGCTCTCTTTATAAAAAAGCAAAAAAACCCTGAAAGTTTCCTCTGCCATTTTTCGTGTCAGCAAAAGCAAAAAAAAAAAATCAAGGAAAAACTGTAACAGCAAACTTGTGGTAGCTACCTGATGAGATATCAGATGAAGATTCCTAATAGCATCCCCACTGGGTGCTATGATTACATTTTCAAAAACTCAGGATCAAAAATGCACCAAATCAGATTTTCAGAAATATTTCATGAAAGGCTGATGAGAAACATTCATCATTCCAAAAAGTAATCAAATACAAATAGTTGAAATATTGTTCCAATAGAAGGGACTTTTAAAAAGGAATTGATATGTTGGATTGTAGTTTTACCATTTTTCAGAATGTTTCACAGTATTCTCACACTATGCACCTCAGTCTAGATGGTGTCTTTGATCCCATCTCAGAGTTTACGATGAGAAGGTTCAACCTTCATCGTGTCTGTTAGTTAAAAAACTTATCTCTGACTTGACTGATTGAAGCCTTAGCAGGCACATGGAATGTAGTGGCTTTGATGGCTGATGGTGATTAAAGAGAGCACTCAAAACTCTGGGTGCCAGAGATGCAGTGGTTATCTGAAGGTCAGGCAGAAGAGCCAAGAACAGTGCTCTGATGTGATATCAGCTTTAAAACCCTGCCAGTGCCACAGCTGCTTGGTATTTTAGGTGGATAATTTTGCTGCTCTTCTGTGACTTTTCATTATTCTTGAAAAATATCATAGAGATTTGCTCCTTGTGTGATTATCACAGTTCTGGAAGTAATAGGAACTGGACTTGGCTGTTGTCCCCAGGCTTACTGTGCTTGGGAAAGAACATGATTGTGTATGAAAGGAGAAACAGATAATCCAAGCAGAAACACCAAAAAGGAGCACAAGAAATGCTCCCATTAAGTATGCATAATCCAGCTTTGTTATATATTATGTCCTGATCGGTCTGATTGTAATCAAAATAAGGTAGAATTTTAAAGGGAATTAATACATGTTAAAACTTGCCCATTTTTTTTTCAGAGATCTTAAAACTCTAAAGACTTAACAAAAAAAAAAAAACCAAAACCACAAAAACATCTTGGTTATAGCTCTGCAATAGAGAAAATTGTGATCTAGAAAAGTAATAATACTTTCTCAGAATATAAATAATATTGCCATCAAAGAATGTCACTGTCTGGAACTTCTGCACTGAAGTCTGTTAACGTTTAGCCCTTCAATGTCCTAAACTGTTAAAAATTAAACATTCTATGAATATATTTTCTTCATAGTTCAATTGTTATTCTATTATTTTTCCATCTGGTAGAGATGGGAACATATTCATAACCATGAATTTGTTCCATGAATTTTGGTAGCAGTTCCGTTCTAGGCTTCATATATTTCAATATAATTTTAGGATATATTAAATGTTTCATATTAGTATTTCATTACAGATTACCTGGGTATACACAAGACCTTCTCAACATTTCATTCTGCTGCAGACATAATTGCAAAGTTATAAATTTCTATTTCTGCCTTTAGCAATTCTATCAGTTCAAGATAACAGGAAGTTCAGCCCCTGTAAACTCTTATGGACAGGGCACAGAATTGAGCGTTAAGCATTGAGTGCCATCTAGTGAACACTGCAATGCATGGACAAAACCAGCCAGAAAAAGTAAAGAATCTCAGGATTAAGAGTTTTTTTTTGTTTCCAGCAAAAAAGCAGTGTGTGGAAGAGGTTGCTATGTCTGAAATAGGAATCATTAAATTACATTGTCTCATTAAAAAAATAATTTAGAATATATTTCAGACCAGGAGAGATATATGGACACAAAACTATTGGAGGGTCATGTATGCTATTGCATACATATAGGCTGAGCTCATTAAACATACCAGGAGTTCCTTGTATCCTTTTATTCCCCACATGATTTCCCAGTGTACCACCATCTCATTGCACTTTATGTCTTAGAACAGTTAAGCCATTTGCAGCTTGTAATTTGGTAAATTACTTCTGTTCTTCTGTTCTGAGAGAAAAGTAAATCTTAACTGAGATGTCTGGCAGGGTTAAAAGCTATGATATTGCTCCAGCTCTTTGATCTATAGCCAATTATAACCCCATTAGATGAAAAATTCACTTATCAATTGCCATAGCTTTGTTGGTCCCACATTTCATTCCCCTGAACCTCAGCCCAGCAAACAGAGCTCTAGCAGAAAAATGCCACTAGTTTCAATTAAATCTTTGCTTCACTTGGGATGGTACAGCCTGAAGAATTCAAACATATAAAGCATTTCATCCTTTATCAAAACTTGTAAGGTGATAAATACCTATGTAATTTGATAGGTGGTATAGTTCGAAATTGCAAAAATGAATTTAACAGTCTGGTCTTATGATATCTCATAAGTGGTTTTTTTTTTCCAGTGGAATCTGGTTGTTTAAAATACCCACATTTGCATACCTTAGTCCTGATTTTGCTTACTTGATTCACTATCTATGGAGCTGGTTAATGACCAACTGGAGACAGGAGTAGATGCATTTCCAAACTTTGTATAACTTCATGTAATATTTAATTCAATTTTCTTCAGAAAGTTTCTAAGGTCTGTTTCTCTAATTTCCTCAAAAGCCTGTATGAGATTGAATATTATTAGAAATTCCATAACATATTTTGACGAAGAAAAACTTCTGAGTGTCATTGCGTTAAAAGAAGAAAGTTATACGTCAAAGGAAAACTTCTGTAAATTCAATGAGAAGGTCTCTTAAGTGGATTAACAAAATATGAAGCTTCTTCTTTTTGAAGAAAAATAACAACTTGAAAGGATGAATGACTCATGAAGTGCTTGATAAGTGCTGTATACTGCATTCAGGATATATACTATACAGCTATATGGGTACCAGGGTAGAGAAAAAAAAAAGAGGCAACCTGCTGCTGTCAGTAGAGAAACTATCCATGACGCTGTTGCTGTTTGTACACCTTTAGTGAAAAGGACAGAAAGAAGTATCCTGGGGTGCATCAAGCCCAGCACCTCTGGACTATCAAGGGAGGTGATTATCCCACTCTGCGCTGCACTAGTGCCGTACAAGGAGCAGCTGAGATCACTTTCTCTGTTCAGCCTGGAGATGAGGAGATTGAGGGGAGATCTCATCACAGTCTACAACTTTCTCATGAGAGGAAGCAGCAGGGCAGGCACTGATCTCTCTGTGGTGACCATGACCAGTAACAGGATCTGAGGGAATTGCATGAAGTTGTATCAAGGAAAGTTTAATGTGGATATTAGGAAAAGGTTCCTTACCCAGAGGGTGGTCAGGTGCTGGAACAGGCTCCCAAGGGAAATGGTCATGGCACCAAGCCTGACAGAATTCAAGTGTTTCAACAGTGCTCTCAGGCGTGTGATTCTTGGGGCTGTCTATGCAGGGCTAGGAGTTGAACTTCAATGGTCGTTGTGGGTCCCTTGCAATTCTGGATGTTCTATGAATTCTTGCATTCAAGTTTATTGACTTTGGCCTGCAGTACCTATCACCTTACTACACAGGGAGGCTAGAGGAGAAAAACAAACGCCCACACCCCCCCCCAAACCTGCTTAAAATTCTGAATATACTTAGCCTAGTTACACAGTATAACACACTACAGAGAACTGCTGAGTCGCAGGAGCAAAATGGGATGAATGACAAATAAAAGATAAGCTCTCTTTCTCTACTAAAGGAGGAGGACCTGCTCAGACACCCAACAGCACTGCCCAGGTACAGTGCCATTACCCAGGGAAGAAGGGCTGCTCTCCCTCTTCTGCTTCTGACCCCGTCCCTCCAGGAATTGTGATTATCCTTTAAATCTTATTGTTATCACCTTTGTGCTTTTGTTCTTTTTGGGGTGTTTTACATGTAACTAGTACATGAGCCATGTTGTCTGTGCTGTGACTGAGTCAGGTTCTGGCCAGCTCATTGCTTTATTGAACAGTAATATAGGAGTTGTGATTTCTGCTGTTCCCTAGAAACAAATGGTATTACCCCATACTTGTACGGTCAGTTGCTCTGCTGGCAGCCTAGTCTTGGGATCTTGGTATGGATGAGGTGAAGGACTGAAAACTAATAAACAGCTGTTTTACAGTAACATACCTATTTGTATTCATTGAAAGTATCATTTTTGTTTTCATTAAGATGGAAAAAATTCCAAATTTAAAAAGAGGTTATTTTCATCCATGAAAGAGATGCAAGAACGAACAAAGAAAAACGACTGTCAGAAATCAAAAAATCACTAGATTAATATTACATACAAGACATTTTAATAATAGACAATTTGTTACATATTTGTGTATTTGAGGGACAGATTACTAGAAGTGGTGTAGTGCTAGAAACAGGCCTAGTAACCAAATTAAAATCAGCATGTAACTGACTAAATAGGGTGTGGAAGAGATTTGCCATTGAGACATCCAAATACCAGATATGAACAAGTCATGGACTCCTAAAGTCTCAGGTTGTACTGACTCATGACTCAGTAAATATCATGTGCCTTCTTCATACAAACAAAAATAGTAAGAATCCTTCAGCTTACGAGCCAAAGCATAAACTCACTTGATGAAAGCTTAGTTTCCATAAAGATAATTCATCAAGTTAGCTTTGCTGACATTTATTACCAAGCAAAAGTGCTTTTGTAATGTGTAATAATATATTTCTCAGAGTAGTTGGTTTAGCTGGAAAAAATTGTGCAAACTTTTGAGCATCAAAGCCCTTCTTCATGTTTAAGGTAGGCTTGGCACATTTTAAAGCCAAGCAGAAATTGAAAATATTTGTTATGGTAAACAGGTATTGTTAAGGTCATCTCTGGGAGAAAATGTGTTTGATTATTGTGGATTGTATATTCTTAGAGGAAAAGGACAGAGAGCAGGGAAAGAAAGGTAAAGAAATACATAGGATAAGATAATTCCTTCTGAATGGAAGAAAGACAAGTAATTTGTGTAACAATTTAGTAGAGAAGAACAAAATAACAGCATGTCCTAAAAGCAATACTGCTACTAAGAATTATGAATCTTATCTCCCAAGATCTTTGAAAAAATATGATTTGTCTGTTTCCTCTTAACATAAAGTCTTAGAGGTCAGCAATAGAGTGATTTAGCTTTTCTTTTAGAAATATTAATTTTTGTTATGTAGCTTCTTAGAGATATTTTGGGATGTCCATCCAAATACAAAAGGGATTGTGATGTTGTATAGTTTATTTGATAACTGAATATGGCTGACACAATGCTTTGTCTCCAGACATTACTGCTAGACACTCACTCTTCAGTACTCACAGGAACACTGTATCATGGAAGGACAAGTCCTATCCAAACTCTTGCCACCAGACATGAAAATTTGAAATAATACACGGAGAATGGTGAGCATCATAGTATTGCCTCCAGCAGTCTGCAAGGTTTAGAATGCAGCCAGATCTTCACTCCTGCCGCTTTGGGAAGGTAAGAGAGCAGCAAATCCTGGAACATAGAAGATATATTCAGATTCTTGCTCACACATGAATCAAGCTTAAGAAGTGTGCATCCATGATTCAGTCAGATGAAGACAATGTTAAACTCAAAATAGGAAACAAACCTTAAATTTATGTAAAGTCAGGAACTTATTGCTAGTGTAATCAAAATCGTAATAGTCTGATTATTATTATTGTAGAGTCATGGAATGGTCTGGGTCAGAAGAGACCTTAAAGATTATTTAGTTCCAGTCCCCTGCCATGGGTAGGGAACGTCCCACTAGATCAAGTGGCTCAGGGCGCCATCTAACCTGGCCTTGAACACTTCCACTTCCAGGGATGAGGTAACCATAGCTTCTCTGGGCTACCTTTTCCAGTGCCTCAGAACACTCCGAGTAAGGAACTTTTTTCTAACATCTAGTCTAAATCTCTACTCTTTTAGTTTAAAACCGTCCCTCCTTGTCCTATCTAGCTGCCCCTGTAAAAATTCACTCTCTTTCATTTTTATAAGCCCACTTTCAGAACTGAAGCCTTCTCTTCTCCAGACTGGACAAATGCAACTCTCAGCCTGTCTTCACAGGAAAGGTGTTCCATCCATCTGGTCACCTTCACGGCTTCCTCTGGACTCACTCCTACAGGTCCAAATCTTCCTTGTGTTGAGGTCTCCAGAGCTGAATGCTGTACTCCAGATGAGGTCTCAAGAGGGCAGAGGAGCAGAACAACCTCCCCTTGTGATGCTTCTTGGGATGCAGCTCAGGATGTGGTTGGCTTTCTGAACTGCATCTCGGGAGCCTTGTGGCAGATTTTGTGTTGGAGGAGAAAGTGATCAAGAGCACTGCCACTGGCTTTGCATTGCCTTTATCTGACAGTCTTATGAGAATACCCTTTGGGAACTGAGTTTTCTCCCAAGTAAATTATATAACATCTTAGATGACCACTAGGGAAAGCGTGTCTCCATGGATGGGATTTGCTTTGCTTTGTGCAGCACACTTGGGAAAATCTGTCTAGGCTCCATCACATATTGTAGAAATTCAGGCTTCCAGGCATATAAAATCTGAAAGGATTTACTCCCTGTCTGTACTCTTCTCCTTGTTCTGTCTTATGGAAGCAGTTCGCTTATCAAGCCATTTGTTGCCAGGCCTTTTTGAGATCCCTGCACTGGATGAGTGACACTAAGCAGAACACGGAGCAATTTTTAAATGTTTGCTAACATCAATTTGCACCTTTCATTGTTCCGTGCCTCCACACTACACCCAAATTTACTATATGTCATGACCTTTGCACATGTTAAATATAAAATGCTAAATTTGTCTGTTCTACTTGTTGCCCCTAAGACTATCTTTGTGGCACAAACTCACCATAAGTTAACTGTAAGATAAAACTAAGTGGACAATCAAGGCAAGCCAGGCAGACAAGGCAGACAATCTACAGCCTGAGGCCTTGTAAACATAATAAAAAGCATTATTAAGCTTTAATACTGCCTTTAAGTATTTCTATCAATTTTTCATTAAAAATACGAACAATCGCTATTCTTTTATTGACAATATTTTTTTAATATTAAGGCTTAATATGAATGACATGATTGTTGTCAGTTGTGAGAATATAATCATAAACATAATTATCACTTATAGTGACAGGAATTTTTTTATATCTAAAAGAAGTCTGTGGATAGATATCTTCTAGACATCCAGAGTTTGTTACCTCAGGTCTGTCAATACCTTAGGTTGTTGACTTGGGTCACTGACCAAAAATTCTCAAAGAAGAAGCCATGGTAGTTGTAGCAAATGTCATAAAATACACAATAAACTTAGAAAAATGGATAAATAGCTTTAGGCTGACGTCACTAGGAGCGCTGGACTGTAGCTCCTAGTAATGGGCAGCATAACAGAAGGAAATGGAAAATAGGGAATATCCTGTGCGAAAGATTTCAGTTGAGTCATCAATTAGAGTTTTAGTATGGAAAGGAGGTTCTGAGTTAATCTTTGCATTATAAATAGTAGAGACAAATCATGCTGTACCCAGTTTGAGTTTTTCTATGTATCATAAAGCATGGGCTAGACAGCCTGGGTTTTGCCTTAAAAGCATGCCTCTGGCGCCTGCTAAAAGGGCAGTCAGACTCTGTAAGTAACGTGACCTGGGGTAAGACTCGAGTTGTGCACATGGACAATCAGGAATGCATCCTTGCAGTGCTCCAGTGCTTCGGGCTGTTCCTGTGCCTGAGCTTAAAACAGGCTTCCTTAATCTAGGTGTGGTTCTGCAGCACTCTTTGATCTACTTAGTAAGATCCTTTCATGACCAAATAGCTTATCCTAATCAGCAGACCCATAGCAATTACAAAAAAGTTCAGATGTTACTTGTCTGGAAAATATTTACAACTCTGCAAGTTATGGAACTAACAGAATTGATGGTGGCTAAATTTTTCTCTCTTTTTTTTTCCTTTCTCTTTGATTATGTCAGATCCATATCTAAAAAACTAATAAATGGCAATAGCTTTTATTATTTTTTTTTTCTTCAAGTTCCGTAAAATACCAGTAAGCAGGTGTTTGGGGGGTTTAAGTTTAAAATATTCCCAAATGAACAATAAAATTGAGAGCAAAAGGAAAAGTGCAGAGCATGTATATACTCACGTGGGCCATTCTGATGTGGTCCAAAATGCTGGACTGAAGCATAGCTAGATTTACAGGAGAAGAAGTTCTGGAATGATCCTAAGACTGTCAAAGCAGTTCTGTTTTCTTTGGGTGTTTTCAAATTAATCCTGTAACCAAGCATGTTGCTTTGTATATCAGTCAAAAATATCTGTCTGCTTCTTTCACTATAAGGTCCTAAGAGCTGCCAGTACTTGGATCTTCCTTCTATTTGTAGTTTCAACATGTTTAGGAAAAAATTTAAAACCTGCACACTTATTAAAGTAAACTAAGGTAAAGAACAAATCAAAGAAATGAAACTAGATTATGTACTACACTAAATTATTTATGTGGGTAGTTTCCTATGCAGAAAACAAAGCAGCAAGAAAGCAAACAAAATTCCCCAAACCAGTGAAATTTAAGAAGTATTCAAAACTGAAACAATCTTGGGGCTCAACAATATCAGGTAGATTTTCTTCTCATTTTAGTTATTTAAGGTTTAAATATTCTGCGTAGCAGTTTTAAAATCTGTACTGCTTTCCTATTGAAAATAACACATATCCGCGTTTTCTAGGTTTGTGGCACCATCTCCTGGCGAGAAGGAGTGTCTGCTCATAACTGATAAACTTGTGAATCCAATCCAAAAGGACAACCGAGTGCTTCCCCTGAAGTTTCCATCTCCAGCTCATTTCAGTTACCAGAATTCTCAATTGCTTGTGGTATATTAGTTAAGGGTGGAGGAGTGGATCTATACTATTTTCAGCTTTTTAACAAAAGAAAAATTAAAAGAGAAAGAGAATTATTAATGAATTTGTGAAGCGACTCAAAAGCATTTGCACTTTGCTGTGTGTGCAGAGGTACATCCTCATACTTGCAGTGAGTTCAGTGGTGTGGTGGAAACACTCAGTGAACACAGACAGATTTTTTTCCCCCTTTTTATCTATAATCAAGCCTTCTCTTTTCCCTTAAGACAACATGGAGGAGTCAAATCCACATCCAACAGCCAACAGCTAAGTACAGAAAATCAGTTTTGAGGTTAGAAAGTGTGTGTTACCAGGATGTCTTAAACTTTTCCTCAACACTTGTTCTGCTTCATGATTCAGGCTCAACAGCCCAGCAAAAATGTTCAAGGCACAACATTCTAAGGACCTTTCTGTCTTCTGATCCTGTGGATTCTTCAGTGGCATGATTCTACCAACTTTTATTAAAACCACTTGTGAAATAATTTAATTGCTTATAGATCTGGGAAAAGTATTACAGGTGAAAAAAGAAGCACATAAACACAAAGAAATTGATGAGTTCTCTGCCTTGGATTAATGATTTCTTTGGACCTAGATGTTGCTGGCAATGTTTTGTTATATCTCCACAGACAGAAATAACCTGTTATCATATCATGATGATTCTTGAATATAAGTATGTTGAAGACTTATCTGCTGTTTTATCTCGAGTTCTGCCAGAAGAGAGTGTATGGCTGATGTGTGCAATAAGATGCTATTTCTCGTTTGGAGTACGGTCAAGTATCATCATTAAAATGATTAAAAATGCTTTGTCATTTGAGTTGCAAAATGTGTATGACTATGAGAACATTAGCAAGCAGTTAATGTTGAAATGGTTATTTTAATAGGTACCTTTTCCCATTCTTTTCCAAAACCTCTTGCTCTCTTTCAAAATATAACCCTTTGTGTGTAAATGCTTCATTAAAAAAAAACAAACACAAAACAACCCAAACAAACTAAAAAACCAAAACCCTCATCAGTTGAAGTTTAACAGGATTCCTGCTTAATTGTTCTGTTTTTTTTTTTCATTACTTTCAGCTGCACAGCTTGGGACTTCAAAAGGAGAGCCCTACACATTCCATAAGTCTGGAATTTTATAACATTGTCATTGCATAACAGCTTGGGCTGTCTGCACCACCTCAAGCTTATAAAAGTTAACGTGATTTAGCACAGGACCTCAGAAATAAATTCAGGGAATTTGTGTATTGATTACAACTTATTTATGTTAAATCCGTGCCTCAGAATTCCTGATCTAATGATTTTTCTCATTTTAATGACAAAGATTTTAATGAGAAAATTTATTTCTAGAGGGTTGGGTCCACTTACAGCCTTTGCTACATTCTCTCAGCGCTGACATGGCTAAGAGAATATTTGTAAAGACATGCTTCCACATAATATTTTCTAAGGAAAAAAATACAACTTTAAACTCCTGTTTAATTTTTTTTCTCAGAATTAAGGTCCAAACTCATCAATCAGGGCAGCTTCTCACCCTGAAGTCTACTGCAAGTTACAAAGCTTCTCTAGCCTAAATGAGGAAACCTGAGGGCCACTGCTGCCATCTGCTGCTGGCTTTAAAATCCATAGCCTTTAAAAGCAGCAGAAAAAACTCCGATGTGCAACTCAGGCTTAGAGTTATGAGTTTCACAAACATAAAAAAAGATGTAAGAACTGGACCTTACAACCGACCTTTATTCTAAATAACATAAAAATTATTTAACTGGGTTCTTCTAGGTAGTCACACCACTGTTATTAATATTTAAAATATGTGGAAATTAATAGAAGTATCTGAAAAAAGAAATTTTGGACAAAATTATTATTAATGTTCATTGTCAGTTTATAATTATAGATAAGCTTCCTTTTTTCCCTAAATTTATCACCATATTTATATCACCATAAGAAGTAATAATATTGCCCTTATCTTCAACTCTGTTCTAAATAAAAATGATAACACATATTTATGAGGAGTGCTCCAGATTTATGTAGCCCCTGGGTTTTTTTCCTCAGAGAGTTTGCTCACTTGTTTGCTCCTCATGCTCACATCTCTGGGCTCTTGCCTAGTCAGCATTCTTCATATTCTTTTGAAGTTTCAGTCAAGGTTTTCAAAGACTGACTGACCTGTATCTGATGTTGGAAATGGATCACAGACCCAAGATTATGATAAAAAAAATTAATATTAAAACTCGGAACACCAGGGAACTTTTGTAATAGTTAATACTTTTTCTACAAATAAAAATAGCTGGTTTTATCATTGTTGTTATGGTTAATGCAGAACTAAAACATCAAATTCTGCACAAAACCTGAAGTATGTATATACTTGCTTACTTTTACTGTCATCTATAAAGATGTGGAAAAAAGTAGTTGTCAAAAATCTGTGCTTATAACTGTTATTTTTTAAAAAGGCCTATATCTATCTGTGTCTGATTCCTTGCAAGGGTAACTGCTTAATAATGTGAATAGACACAAATAAAACAGTAACATCCATAGAGACTCCAGAATATCATTTTTACAGATACCTTCCTGGGTTGCTAATACCTCCTAACACATGAGGTCTTCTGGGCTGGACTGAGAAGGATGTATTTAAAGAGCACTTTTTCTCTTAAAAAGCAAGATCCCACTCAATTTTTTGTTAATGTTTAGTTAATCTACAAGAAAATGTTTTAAAGTCAGGGTTAACATTCAATTCTGACAAACTAAATTTGCAATATTAAACTTTTAAGAAGATTAGTTCCACTAATGCTCTGATTTTTGAGAACTGTTGTGAATGCTATTGACCCTGCTGCCATGTGAGGTTTAACTAGGTGCTGGTCCTGGTGGTTGTGAGGAGCTGCCTTTTTGACACTGCTCCATTGGGGTAAGTCCACCAAGGCACTTCAGCCACTGTTGTGGGCTCCTGTCTTTACTGGCTTGCTTCTGTCTTTAATCATCAAACTTGGGTGCCTAGTAAACAGGCTCTGCATGTTACATACTGACAAAGACTCTGCAAAATCTATTTAAAATTCTTTAATTTTAAAGGGAAAAAATCCAAAGAGGAATGACAGGGAAACACCAGTCTGGCGAGTCAGGTTTCAGCAAATTTTTGCTTTAGGAGTTCAAGGAATGTTCTCAGACTCAGCAATTTCTGTGCAGCCACAGCTCACTGCAGCTCCCAGAGAGATATTCAAACCCACTTCTTGTCCAGTCCATATATAAGGGCTCTGTGCACACCCTCATCCTTGCAGAGCAGACCATAGTACTGGGGCTCAGAGCCTACTGAAGTCAGCAAAGAAAATCCTGTTTTCCAGACTTTGATATGAAACGAGCAGGAAAGAGACATATGAACTATGATCCTCACACTTCAGATGAGTACCTAGTTGTTGTTGAATGTACAATATCAACTCCTCTATCTTTCTCAGTCTACTGTAGGTGTCTAAGTCCAGTAAAAGATTTTTAACTTTTACTCTTAAAAAAAGAATATAAAGTTGCTTCCTCCAGCCTGGAGTTGAGTGCCTGAATCTTTGAAATGTAATAACTGTTCTTTGATAATCAAGAAAGTCTTTTTAATTTGAAAAACATGACCCAATTTTTTTTAAGCTTTTTAAAATATTTTTTGGTTTATAGCTCTTCATATTGATCCATATAGATCTTCACTAGGCTATAGGATCCTTTCCTGAATGCCTGTAGACCTTATTGCTCTCTACAACTACCTGAAAAGAGGTTGTAGCCAGGTGAGTGTCAGTCTCTTCTCTCAGGCTACCAGTAACAGAGCAAGAGGACACAGTCTTAAGCTGCATCAGGGGAGGTTTAGACTGAATGTTAGGAAAAACTTTTTCACAGAAAGAATGATTTCCCATCAGAATTGGCTGTCCTGGGAGGTGGTTGAGTCACTGTCCCTGGGTGTGTTTAAGAAGAGATTGGATGAGGTACTTAGTGCCATGATTTGGTGATGTGATGCTGTTAGGTAATAGGTTGTACTCAATGATCTCAATGGTCTTTTCCAACCTTGTTAAAGCTGTGATTCTGTAATGTGTATCACAGTCATTAAAATAAAGACTGATTTTTTGTGCAATTGGAAAATTTTAGTGGCCTGAATCCACTAAACACTTGTTTACTGACTAGATTTAATTCTAAGGCCAACAAGTCGCTGGTACTGTCTTTTTTCCTGTCTATAAGCAGAGACTTCAAGTGTACAGGCATAGTATGACACCAGGGGTCCTAAGGGCATGAATACACATCCCATCTGCTGTACTGCTGCTCGCTGAAGAGATGCAGCTCTGAGAGCTTGGCAGAACCCGGCTCAGACACGGCAGAGACAACGAACGTGTACTCATCATATGTAAAACACCCCATAAAGCATGAGAGCACAAAGGAGATAAGTAGAGGGCATAAAGGGCAGTCGCAGCTCCCACAGGAACAGGAGACAGAAGAAGTGGGAGATCATGTTCACTCCAGCCCTGTTTCTCATGTTGAGGATGCTGCACCTGGTCAGTGCTGTTGGGTATGTGCAGCAGATCCTATTCTGGTGGAGAATGAGCACTTTTATTTACCATTCACAATACTTTGCTGCCATAAGTCAGCAGTCATCTCTAAAGTATTATCTATGTAACTAGGTTGAGTATATACCAGAATTTTAAGCAAGTATGTGGGCATGTGTGTGTGTTTTCTGCTTCAATCTCCCCACACAGTAAGGTGGCTGATAGCACAGTGCTGAAACAGAGCAAACTTGGATGCATCAGATCTTAAAGTGAGTCGGGCTTCACTGGCAAAAATGCTGCTGCTTCATGTCGTTACTTGGTGTTGTACAGCAGGACAGTTTTTGAGAGCTTCAGAAAAATAGAAGACACTGGTGAATTATTTCACTTGCTGCAATAGCATCACTCAGTGATTTTAAAAACAGAAAACTGAAAACATCAGTTTGAACCTTTCAACTCCTGATGTTTGTTTCCCAAATGTTAAGTACTTCTGTAAAAAAAATTGTATGCAACATGTTCTACAGAGACTCTTTATTTCTTCTATCTGGAATATGCATAAGGATATGTCCATGAAAAATTTTCAAGGTAACACAGAGATATAAGAAATCATTTATCCCATGGGCATCAGCCTTTTTAATATTGTTACACTGCTCCTTCATTAACACTACAATCAAAGATATTTCTGTTTTGCTTGACTTTTATGTTGACCTATATACTAACAACTACTTCATTATTAAACAGATGATATTATGTGATCAAGCCTTGCCTTTGAGAGCTTATCATAATTATTAATATTGCCCTTTGGAGTTCCTATGTAGGCACATTGATTTATTATGCCCTTAAACATTTACTCTTTGTGTTGATCATACCAAGCTTAATGATAATGATAAACCTAATTTTACCCTCACTGATACCTCTGAGAAGCCTCATCACAGTAAAACAACATTGCCTGTAAAATCTTGTTGAACTTAAAAGATCTTAAGATGATAAGAATTAGAAAAGAGCCTTTACTCCAACCACAAACTTTTACTCAAGAAAATATTAAGTAATTTTGAAGACTTTTTGTTGATTTCAATAAGATTTTAATGCATTCAGGCTATTTTTTTCCCCTAACACATCGTTAAGAAAGGTCAGATGTAAATCTGTGTGAAAATGTTGCTATAAACCACATCACCAGGCACTGCTCTGTCAGAGACTTAAACCACATTTCCTTGGACTGCATGCACTGCTTACTCTTCAGAGGTAGGTAATTCAGCTATATAATTCTTCCTGGGAGCACTGATCCCAGGACTGCCAGTATTCAATCATTCAAAAATATTTTTAAAATTGTATCTGAAAAAAATGTTTAAAGAAATTGGCTGTTTATTTTTTTGGTATGTGTTTCTAAGCTTTTAGAGTTCATGTTGTACATGTTTTATGCCTCTTTACTACACTAGGCAATTTGAAATAGCTAATAATGATTGAAAGCACATACAATTGCTTATCAGAGAATGTCTGTCCCTTCAGCAAAACAACAAAAAAGAGATTAATTTCAGATAGCTTTAGATGTTACCCTAATGTCCTGAATATCTCAGATTAATCCTTTTTTTGTGAGTGATGTAAAACAAAGACTGTCTGGAACTCTAGATTTTTTTCCTGAAGCAACATCATACAGTATCAATTAGTCTGTCTGTCATGGAAAAGGGATTTCAAACTATGTACAGGATCTATTTTCATTAAATCACATAAATCTAATGTGCTTACCAGCCGTTGTAATTACTCCTAAAATTGTAAGCTTGCAATTTCGTGAGGATAGCTAAGACTTACAGAGTGAGATTTATTTCAATTTAATAATTAAATTAAATTTAAATTTAAATGGCTACAATGCAGGCCTCTAAGGGTGTGCTGCTCTTCTGTGCTTGAACATAGAGTTAACCAAAGCTAAGTAGTTGAGGAACCATCACCATATGCTTGTGGGAGACAAGGAGTGAACTAGGGGAGGGATTCTTGCCTATGCACCAGAACTAGAAAGGAAAAATTTCTCTGTGGAGCAACAGTGCAGAAATCATCAATATTAACTGAATAAAAATGACATATAGTGAGCTTTGGTAGGAGAGCTGTTTTAAAGTTTGCATGCCTGCATCCTTTTACCTATAATACAAAGAGGAAAATAGTATTAAATTCTACTATGTTCTGAAGTCTCACTAAATGAGACTATGCAGAATATAGTCCTAACAAAGTGAGTCTTAGCTTTAAATTAACTTTTTTGTGAGGGGTTAATTTGTTTTTGTTTGTGCATCTTCTGAATGCCTAGGATGAAGCAAGAGTGAAGTGCCTCTCCCAGCTAAAAATGAATTCTCCAAGTCATTGATGAAAATGAGCCTGGTATTACCATAGTGAATTAAAGGAAAGTCATCTCTGAGCAGTTGCCTAAATAGGTTCAGACCAAATCTGCTCCAAAGACAACACACAAACTCCAGACACTTATTGTCAAAATGACTGCTTACTGCCCTTTCATTGTAGCTTCCATCCTGACCTCCTCTCTATATATACAGAATATTATTCCAGGTTTTAATAATTTGATTTTCAGAACACAGAGTGGAAATGAGATTTTTCATTTGTTTAATTTCCTCTTAGAAGAAGGGGCTGAGTAAGGAGAGGTGAGAAAAGGAAAGATGAACAAGTTGTGGTAACTTGAAGGCCTTTGAAAAGAGATTTGTATCTTGTGCTTTAGCGTTTCACCTGTAAAAGAAAAGCAATAATATTTCCCTACTTTCTGTAGATTGCATGCATGAAATAGGTGGTGAACTTTTACAATCATCTTTATTGTTCTTGATAATCTTTGAAATGTAGCTGGCTGGTCATTTTGCTGCAACAGAGTAGCTACTGCTACTTTAACCTTTCCAAATGATCTATATTGCTTGCTCCTTCAGCATTTCACTTAAATTATCAGAGTCTGTAGTTGATACAATATCAGATAAGATTTTGAACAGAGATGAAAATGTAAAATAAAACCTTTTCCTCAGCATAGGCTGTCAAATCTCAGAAAGTTCTTGGTATCCACAGTTCAACAGCCGCAGCTAAGATAAAGATAGAAGACTGACAGCAAACTGGAAGCTGGGGCCAATACAAAGTTGTGCAGGGTTCTTGCTATCTAGAGGGACAGTCAGAAGAAACAGGCTGGTGGGAAATCTTTGAAGTTCAAAAAGGCAGATGTGAAGTCCTGCGTCTGAGATGAAATAATCCCATACAGCAGGCTGGGGCCAATGGAATGGAACATGGCTTTGCAGAAGAGGACTTAAGGGTCCTGGTGGACAGGAAGTTGAACACGAACCATCAGGATGCTGTTGTTACAATACAGACAAACAAGATACTGGGGTGTATTCTCATGAATGTAGCCAGAAGGTCACAAAAGCATTATTTCTTTCTATTTGGCACCTGTAAGAATTGTATAGTGTTGTGTATAGATTTAGGCTTTGCGGCAGTAGAAAGATATTGATGTACTTCAGCAAGGACAGTGGATGCCTAAAATGGTCAAGCAATGGCACAATAGCACACCTACTGGAAGTTATCCAGATCTATCTTTCTAGAAGTGGTCTGTTCACTGGGTTGTGATTCTAACTGCTGTTATACACAGAAAATTCTTGATTAATTTATTTCTTATTATTAATTAGAAATATTAAAATTCACTATTAAATTAATTTATGAGTGTATTGCATGGTTAAGAATAAAACCCAGTAATGCATTTGTTTAATAAATCAGATTGCAATTCATCATACAAACATGAAAATTTCTATTAAATTGAAGATTTAAGGGTTTCACAGAGGATTTTGGACAAACATTCTATGTTAATACTACAAGGATAAGCTATTGACATCTCCCATTCAGCATATGAAAATGACAGACTACTATTAATGGACAACGATTTAAGGTATCACTCCAATCCTCAATTAAACACTAATTATTATTTATGAAGAATGGCTGAAAAAATGCAGTAAATGCAAAACCTGAAAGAATAAGATACCCTCCACGTGTTTATTGAAAACTTTTCTAGAAAAACAAATATTGTAGAAACAATGATGTTAGAGATAAGGATTGGACTTGTATACACAACCACTCTTTCCATATCCAACCCAAATTAATTTTCCTTCCCTGGAATTTTAAAATTTAGAATTTTGAATTTAGAGTTTGGAATTTTAAAATATAATCAAAATTTTGTACTTTTAGGCTTTTTTATTCTGATGAAACAGGACATTTGAAAGTAAGTCCTAATAATGCTAAGAAATTTCTGCATCCTCATGATAATACAAGGGAATTTCTGCCTATATGTGATTTTGGTGTGCACAGGTCAGGCAGTGTATTATCCTTTTGAACTTGTTCACTTCATTGTTTTCTATTTTTCATCTTTTTGACCAGAAAAGAGAAAGACCATTGGTAGATTAGTAACTTCAAAACTGGAAAAGATTTCTGTATTGCAGCTGGCAGAGGCAATTTACCAAACAGCCTTTGAAGCTCTTTGATCAGAAAGATTTGTATTGGCCAGCAGTGAATTTCACTCAGGAGCACTGGGATTGCACTGCTACCAAATGAGGGATGCTGCTCACTCCATTCTTTGTAGAGAAATATTTCATATCACAACCATAAATAAACCGCGGTGATCAATCTAACTAAAATACAATGTATAGTAGTGAATCTGACATCTATGAAGACAGGGTATTCTCTTCAAGTATTTAAAAAAAAAAAAAAAAAAAAAAAAGTGATGATACAAAGATGTTATTTCACGCTGTTACATTAAGTCTGGAGTCATAGACAGTAGTTGAGTTTGAAAGAGACAATGGCAGGTCATCTAGTCAAATTCTCCACACCTGCTCAAAGCAAGTTCAGATGTATCAAGTTGGTCAGAGATTTGTCCAGATGTTCTAAATACTTCCAAAGAAGGTTATTCCACAAACTCTATAGGCAGACTGTTCCAGTGTTTGATTAACCACAATACTAATTCTGCTTCTTTTCCAAATATATAAGAAGAATTTTGCATACTGCAAACTGTGCTTGTTGACTCTTGTCCTGTCACTCCACATCTCTGAGAGTCGGGGGTTTTTTACCCTCCTGTAAGGCATCTATAGACAGCTCCTGTTAATCTTACCTTCTTCAGCTCGTGTACATCCAATGCTTTCAAGCTTCTCCTCATACTTCTAACCCTTTGCTCTGCTTTGATGAGACCCCATCTGAAGCTCAATATCTCAGTCTGGGTTCATAATATAAGAAGGATGTTTATCTGTTGGAGTGGATGCAGAGGAGGGCCATGAAGATGGTCACAGGGCTGGAACACCTCTTCTATAAGGAAAAGCTGAGAGCTAGCTGAGAAAAGAAGACTCCAGAAAGATCTTAGAGGAGCTGTTTAACACTTAAAGGAAGACAGGGATGGACTTTTTAGTAGTGCTTGTAGCTATAGGATGAAGGTTAATGGTTTTAAACTAAAAGAGGATAGATTTTGACTAGATGTAAGGAAGAATTTTTTTTTACAAGGATGGTGAAACACTGGAATAGCTTGCCTAGAAAGGTGGTAGGTATCCCATCCCTGGAAAAATTCAAGGTGAGATTGGATGGGCTCTGAGAAACCTTATATAGTTGAAGATGTCTCTGCTAATTGTGAAATCTATAAAGGTCTCCTCCAACCCAAACTATTCAATGAAAAGAATAATGCTGCAGATGTTTGCTGCAATATCGTTGCTAAAGTCACAGAGAGGCTCGTCATGTGATTCAGGATGTTAAACTGAATCTCTATATATATTTTTAAATGACTTTTTTCTATATGAATTTTAAGTCCAGCCCATTTTAAAAGTATTCCATGAACTGCCCAATTCTCACTTTCAAACTGTATACCTCATGTAGCTCCTAGGTTATACCCCACAACAGCACTGTGTGGAAATAGATCATGCATACTAATGCAGCTAATTCCAGTTAGCTCTCTCTCCCTTAACACTTCAGAAACACTTTCTAACCATTTCCAAAGGGCCAGCACGCTGGGCAAGAGCTTTGTCATTAAAACAAAAGAGGATGCAGAAAACTGAGGTTGAGTGTGGGGTGAAGTGTTTGTTGTAGCCATGACTGTTTTCTCATAAAGAGGTTCCCAAAGTACCCTAAAGGAAAAGTTTAGTGATTAAGGCAGTTAGCGGGAAGACTAGAGTTTGGCTTCTGATGGGCACTGAAAGAAGTCAGCCTGTGTCAGTGCTTCAGCAAGTAGGTAAATGTGAAAAAAGGCGCTTTTTTCTCTTGAGGAGTTGTTGCTTGTTTCTCATTAAATTGTTTTCATTTTGAGAAAAGGGTGTCAACTGAGACAAGAAAATCCAGACTATGTGTTCCTGGTGCAACATTCAAACAACAATTTATTTTATTTGGGGAACATGATTTATCTTTTTTTTTTTTTTTATTTATATTATTTATATATAGATCTAGACAAGGCTCAGAAATCAGGCTTAATGGAAAAATCTTACAGTAGTTCTATGACTGAAGTAAAGTTCACTAATATAAAAATGATTATAAAATAAAATAAATTATAGTATGGTCTAACACTAAGATTTTTCCTAGAAACCTTTTTTTGCTGGAGGAAAGAGCCAGAGAATATCCCTTTAGGGTTTATCGGATCCTTTCTTATTCTGTTTTAATCAGGAACCTACAAGGATACAGACTTAAGTTACATTTTCAGGGTTATTCTTTCTTCCCAATGAGGAGAAAAAGCCCTGGACATTCCTAAACTGTGCTGATGTATGCACATATATTTGTTGTCTACACTGGATGCCAGAGATGAATCTGTATGAAGGTCTCATTCTGACTGATTCTCGTTCTGACTTGTTTGGAGAAAAGTTTTGATGAACAAGTCATTCCTTATTTCAAAATGAAATGCGGGACATGAGTGATGCCCTGGGAGGTGAGCTGATGTTGCAATAGGACAGATGATTATGGAAGCGTGTACAGCATTACCATAAAACCTCTGTGATCAACAACTGGGAAAGAGGTTTTCATGTTAAATAGGAAAAAGAAACCAAACCAGATATTTTAAATATTTATTTGTCAGACTGGGATAACAGCCTTTATAGAGCACAATTTGCATAAGTTCTCAAGATACATCCTGTATACAGTCACAAAACCATGGCATGGATTTATACATAAAGTGAAAACTGGGACAGATTTACAAGCATTTTTATACAATTCTCATACTGCTTTTGTTTCAGTTTTTACAACTTTTAGAACAAGTCTATTTTTGTTTTTGTGTTTTGTTTTGTTTTGTTTTTTTTCCTGATGATTCTGGAAACAAAATGAAAATTAAAAGAAATTCAAACCAAAATGAACATCAACAAACCACCATCTATGCATGCAACATTCACTGTGGAAACATTACATTTCTCCAAGGACTAATCTCTTTTTTTTTTTTGTAGTTTTTTTGCAGGTTTTTTTGGCGTTTTTTGGGGTTTTTTTTAAACACTGTGTGTGCTGTTCACGTTGTCCATAGCATGACAGCACACACACTAAGCCATTGTTGAGCACCTGAGCACGTCACTGGACATCTATAAGATACAATCAAATAAGGACACACTCACATGCTTGGTGTCAGATGGAGTTATTAACTTAAACTCAGTTTGTTTTACAAAAATGTATACTTATTTACAGGATAACAAATTAAGAAAAAGGCTTTCGCTCATAATCTATTTTGAGTTATGGATATCTATATATATTATAACTTTTGAGTTCATCAATATATATGCTTATTAATTTTTTCAAAATAATAAAACAGAACATATAGAAAACATTAAAATGCTTCTTATGATTTAAAGAGAGAGTATCCGGTTTCATGTATTCTTTCTATTTTCCTTCTAAAGGCAAAATGTATTTGTAAAGAGCAATTCATCTTACATGCCAGGTGTAATGAAATTTCACAAGGCATGTAGGACTAGGGTTTAAATATGATGTAGGTGGATACTTATGCTATATTTCCTCTCAGTTTCATTACCTTTATAAGTTACACTCACACAAATTTTCTCTGCTATTCACATAGGTATGTACATATCTAGATATATACTCAAATAATGTATCTGGGACATTCACTATTGTAGCATTGAAATTAAACTAGTTAAAAATAGTGTCAGTTATGATTCAAATAATAATTTAAAAAAATACTATTAACATCTTTATGATATCTCCATGAAACTAAATCCTAATTAAATAATCTCTGTTGGGCACACACTAGCTTACAATAGAATAGATGTTTTCTTTTTCTTCATCATCTTAATCCTCAAAGTAAGAATCAAAATCAGCTGGTTACCAGCTACCATATCCCACAAGCTATCCATGCAAACACTCAGCATCCAGAGAAATAACTCAAATATTTCCTTGATTTAAGGCCAGTTCAATTCAATATATTGATTGTTATTGACTTGAACTGGTTTTTGTTTCATCCGCACGGGATCCTTGTAACGTAAAAATATGGGTAATAATAGAGAAGCAGCACTCATTGCCCCTGGATACTATCCCTTTAAAGTGTAATGATAAAGAACTAGCTCAACATTCATCCTAGAAACTCTCATGTTTAATTTTGACCTAGAAAAAAAAAAAAAAGTGGCTGTTTGCTGCTCATTTTATGCATACTAATAATGATAATGTTATAAATCCCTGTCATTTGTAAACACACACACTGTGCTTTTGCTCATTTTTCAGCTTGTTTCCACTATACAAGGCTTTGAACAAAGAAGCAGCTTCAATTTCTTTTGTCTCAGCAGATTTATGAATTAAAAAAGTTAAAATGCCTCTGCTATTGCCTCCCTGCACTATGTATTTTCAAAGAAATCATAGAAATGTGTGAAATCATTAGTAACCAATCACTCATAAATGACGAAAGCTGTTGCCACATCTAAGTGCTTTTGGCCAGATAAAAGAAACAAAAATTAATGAGAAAAAAATTATACTGAGATATATACAAAAAAGTTAAAAAATTACTAATAGTTCTTGTTTGAATATTTTTTAAAAAACATTTTCACAAGAGAGTTTTTCCTGACTTCATTCATAAAACAAACAAACAACAACAAAAAAAGAAAACTATGCATTCAAACATGAATCTGTGTTGCATAGAGTGATTTCAGTACAACCTAGAATTTTGGTCAAATAAAGGAACTTGGCACACTTTGGTAGCATTCTCTGACTTATAATTGATGCTGACTCAGAGAAGGCAAGTGTGTGGGCCCAGGTCTGACACAAGCCCACCCTGGGTGACACCAAAGGAGCCCTGTCCTTGCTGCAGCTGGCCAAGGCAGTGCCATGAACTCCACTCTTTGTGTTTCATGACGGGGGTTTTCAATGTTATTTCAACATGCAGAAACATTTTGAGTGTTATTCAGAGAATTAACCCAGTTGCCAGCAGCTGATTGCCCTCAGAGGTACCTGCTCCTTACAGCTGCAGCTGTACTACCCAACCAAACTATTCAATAAAAATATTGGCCACATTTGTATGTATGTGATAGCAAAGCAAGCCTGTCCACTTTCTCAATTAAGAGTGATGATTACAGGCTTCCAGTAAGGCAGCCAGATACTGCTTGTTCCTGTTGGAAGTCTCCATAGCAACTACCAGCACGACTTGCTGCTTTATAACAAATCTTAGCAAGAACAAAATTACCAGCAATTTGCACAAAATTGCACACCTCATGGCTTGCACTTCACACAGGATTTTTTATGGGAGGGGTCTTTTTCAAAGGAAAAACACAGTACAGCCATCAGGAATGCCAGATAACCCACCAATAGAGCAACACATATGCCAAATATAGGATTTTTTGGTTCAATCAGGGATTTTGAAGTTTTGTTGTCTTTTTTTTATAAAAACATACACAACATCAAAACATACAGAATTTTTACAATAACTCCAGCAGACTGTTTTTAAAATATGTGAGAGGTAGGGTATATATATACTAGTGAAAGCATAAAATTCAACATTAAAGCACACATTCTACTTCCACTGTCAATGATGTTGTGTTTTTTAGATAGCTAATAAGATTTTGGTAAGATTGCTCTGCTTGCAAGTTAAGCAGGCAACAGCAAGTTATCAATAACAGGAGTTTCCTTGGTGTGTGTACCATTAATACCTTCTGTGTGTTTCTTCTCATATTCCTGTTCTATGTTATTAAGTTGATAAACCAAAAACTGTATGTGGGAAGTGTCATCAGATTAAATTGTTAGACTTTTCCATGGTCAATCCAGGTGCTGAATAATCTAAGCCTTATTTTTGCTTTTTTTTTTTCTAAAGCATACAATATTTTCCAAAGGAGTACTTTTAGCTGGCCTTGCATAATCTGTGGAAGTGTACTAGATATATTCAGAAAATATAGGACAAAATATAAGTACATTAAATAATTTGTGAAAAATCCTTATTGGGCAAGAAAAATAAATGCCTGACATGCAGAAATTTGGTCATTTTGTTATTAAATATGCAAAGGTCATGTGATAATATTTCCAAGGAAACTACTTCTTAATGAAACTGTGAAATATTAAATGACTCCTGAGTAACACAGAAGTTACTACCATACTGACTCTTGGTTTTGAATGAAACTGCTATACTTTTAGAAATGGGAGAAAAAATCTCCCTTCTTCAAAAATGGTACAAGGGAAAATACCACAGCCAGCTGAAGCCATAGCAGACAGAGTTTCTTTCCAAGTGAGCTAACTGCTTGACTTCAGCCTCCTGAAAGTAGGACTTTAAGCATCAAATGCTGACACAGCCTTAAATTTTGCAAGTTACTTTCCTATTTCCTTCTTTCCTAACTGAGAAGCCATGCTGTTGAGTGGATTATATTCGGACATTCACCTGAGATAGCAAGATGATATTTTTCATTTTCCCTAAGGCAACAGCATCCAGTCAGAAGTTACCATTCTGTCCCTTCTGTCCCTAGCGTTGATACAGAGCCCTGCATTGAGCAGGCTTGTTGGGTCCACTGCTCCAAAGTGCAGACAAAATAGCCTAGAGTTCATCATCTGCAAACAGTTTCAGAACAAGACTGGTTGCTGGAAAAATGGAAGGACTAGTTGAAATAACTCTGTTAGTTCCAGTGCTTAAGCCTCTTCAAGTCCAAACTGTTTTAGACCTCTTGATTCAAAGGGTAGGATGAAGTACAGTGTCACTGACATCGAAACAGCATTTTTTATTTCTGGTATACTGTGGTTTATATCCCGTCCTTTCTACGTAAAATCACATCCCAAATTATAGACCTTTAATATAATTTTATCCATAACATTCTGGGACAGTGGCTTGTATCCACTATTAACACACAAGAAACAAATGAAGCAATCAGATCTGGTTCTCCACAACATAGTTCTTGAAGGAAAAAGAAAGAAGGAAAAAAAGCAATGTAAAATAACATTACCACTCTTGCAAACGCCTTGTAGTTTGTGTCAAGTGGCATAATATCACTACAGCAAATTATCAGCGATCCTAAGGCGCAGAGGAGCAAATTTTGCAGTTTGGATAAGTGAAATTTGGATAGTTAGTCACCCTAGGTGCTTTTGCATAAAATGATCTCCTTCTGCTTGCACAGAAAAACAGACTGCACTTTCCGTCACACTGCCTCCAGCTGCAGCCAAACTCTGCGTTAGCACCTGCCTCCAGCCTTCATCATTTCCTTCACAATTACTCTCTTCACAAAGAGTCCAACAACATGGAGCCCTTGTATCAGTGTTCATTTCAAACAGCCTCACTTTAACTTCTGGGCCCAGGTTTTCTTTTCCTTTTGCTGTCTTTTGCAGCAAAAACAAGTGTACTAGCCCTCATTTGTGTGTGCTATATAGCCCAGAGAATGCTCTTTTCTACTTGTATTCTGAAAGACTAGCTAAACACAATGATATCAAACTATAGTCTTGGAGTGATGCTGTTTAGAGCAGACTCTGCAGGTTTTGTGCCCTAAGCAGACAGCCCTGCTTAGTGTGTTTGTGTGGAGCTGACCAACAGTTTGTGCCAGTTTACTATTCTTTTTCTTAGATCCACTTTGTCAAGCCAGATATAAGCTTCCCCAATCAGTGTCTTTTTCATAAACTTCCCTCCATTGGAGACAAGCAGAATCTGGAAAAATAATAATAATAAATAATTATCAATGTGCATAATAACATATTACATTTATTAGCAAACATGATTCAGAAATATTGAGCTCCGATTCACTATACACAGAAAAGAAACAGTGACCATAACTTTTTATACAGAGTAATTTTCCCAATAGAAAGAAAGCCCTGTGAAAATTGAATCTGCTCACTCTTCTGTTTTATTATCCTGGGACATAGCAATTACAAGATAGTCTTGAAGGTTAGTGAGCAATTTGTTCAGCTGCTGGTTACCAAAGATGAACAGAAGATCAAGTTTTAAGCTACAAGGTAAAGCTCTGTGTATGTGAAGTACCAGATCTTATTAAGTCTATGAAGTCAGGAGGTGCCCTGCACGAAGGCCGGAATTCATAGCTAGTGTGTGAAAAACTTCAAAGATCTGGTTTGTGACCTTAGCAAGTGGTAGTCTAACCTAAAATGTAGAGTTGGTCTGAAATCTCACTCTTGACTTTTCTCTGACGAGAAAGACATTGTTTGATCTGGTCTTACGGCTCTTGCTCACCCAGCCATGGAGTGGCGAGGGTAAGGAAGAGCCACAGAGCTTGTGTGAGCTATGCAGACTGGGTGTTCAAAGCACTCCCCAGTAGTCATCCAGGTTCATGTTTTCCCCTAAGCAGGTTCATGCCATGCAAGCAATATACTTCTCTGAAGGACTTGGTTTGTTCTGTAGACCTACAGGTTTATTATACATGTTTCTAAGAGAATTGCATTTGATAATATGTATATTTCAGAGCATGAGTTATAGTTACACAATCAGACAGATTTTAGCATTTCTTAATTATTAACGGAATTAACAAGCACAACGCTGCTTGTTTGTTTTTTGTTGTAATCAACTTCCAAAGTTTTATGAAAATAAAAAGAAATGAAAATTTGCATTTCAATGATAGGATTAGCAACGGGTTTATAATATTCACAGTCACTGAGAAGATCTCAATGAACAACAAGCAAGGGAGGTAACTGATAAGAGGAGGAGGCTGTCACTCTGTGTGTGAACCAGCAAGAGAGAAAATAGGGCATTTGTTGTTTGGTTTAAAAAATCCAGGCTAAAATGAGAATGTCAAAACTTAAGGATTTTTTACTCTGTTGAAGTCCTGGGTGAGACCATATGGCAGTAGACATGTAACAGAACTGGAGAAGAACTAGAATTTCCTTTAATCGAGATCTTCAACATTTTTTAAAATTTTCCATTCTGATTTTCAATTTAAAAAGGGAAGAATTTCGAAATTATTTTCCTGATTAGGCTTCCCAGTTCCTTGTCCTGTTTTGATATCAATTGTCAAGTAGCATATATATTTGGACAGCTTAGACAACTACATGGCCACTACTCAACAGGTTTGAGGAGGGAAGAAAAAAATCACTCTTAGGCACTGAAGTATTAGGAAACTCCATTCACCAGAAAACCTATCCTTGGGCAAAATAGGCAGCCTGCCTTGACTACTGGTGGCTTTCTAGGTCCCTTGGTTCAGTGTTTGCTAAAGAGCAGACTTCACAGAAGCTGCAAAGCCAAACCAGAACATCTGTGAAATACACTCTTCTGTATTTTTCTGGTTATCCTCACATAGGACATGATGTATTTCTATTTGCAGTCAGCCATGGGCCTGCTATGGAGCAAAGTGTAGGAACTAGGAGCTTAGGTCTTTCCAGAAAGGTCCCAGATGAGTTGCAAAGAAACAAGGAAATCAGAGAAGCGAGGAAAAATCTGCCAGAGACTGAGGCAAGTGCTTGTCTGAAACTTGTCAAGATGTTTTCTGCAGAATGTTTTCATTCTGACACCGACAGTTTTGGGACAGAAAAAAATTTGACAAATTTTTCATTGCTTCTGTACTTGATCCTTGCCTTCACTTCTCCCATCTGGAACCCTAGGATCTGCCTTCTCTAACTTGTCAGTCTCATCCATGTTTCTTCTCTGCTCCAGGCTTTAAATTCCAGTCTTATTATCCTGGATCAGATAGTCTAATCCCTAGGGTTTGTTTGGATTTTTTTGCTTATCTCAAATACTCTGTACCAGACAATTTAACTTTCATTCCTCCCTTTTTTCTAAAACTTTTTTTTTTTTCAACAGCACATGGTCCCATTTCTATGGCTATTATTCACAGGTCTTGCTGTTTATTTTTACAGTGCCCTTGTCTTAATTTCTGCCTCTGGTTGACTCTCCTACCTCTTTACAATGTACCTTCTATGATTATCATGTTTGATCTCATCTTGCTTCCTCTCGCTGATCTTATTTTCTCCCTTAATCCTCTTACATTTTTGTTTTACATATCCTGGCTTTATTTTGTTTCCCTTTCCCAAAATCTCTTTTGTCAATGTCCATCTCTTTGGCCCTAAATGTT
Source organism: Serilophus lunatus (assembly GCA_013399895.1). Classification (NCBI taxonomy): domain Eukaryota; kingdom Metazoa; phylum Chordata; class Aves; order Passeriformes; family Eurylaimidae; genus Serilophus; species Serilophus lunatus. The sequence goes on from VXBA01001184.1 coordinate 593,242, forward strand.
CATGACTCAAATTCAGCATTCAAATCACCCAGCTTCACCCTTTGCCATAGGAAAAAATCAACTGAAAATTTTGAAGAGCATATAAAAACAGGTATACTGAGCTAGATCACAGATCTCTCCAGGCAAATATTCTGCTTCCAAAAGTCAAGATCCCAGTGTATAATACAGAACAGAAGAAAAAAGCAATCAAGTAGTTACATTCTCTCAAAATACCTACTATGATTTGCGGACTGTTGACTTCCTCATGCATAACTAGTAAGTTTCTATTTAACAGAATAGGAAGACTTTTGCCCTTAAATTTCCCCCCAAATATTCTCCAGTTACTTTTCCAGTAAAAATATTTAGCATTCACAATGTATAATGGCAATAAATTTTACGGCTCAAACTTCAGGTTTCATGAAGTAGAAACACTTTTTCTTCATTTGAATCTTTCTCCTTGATAGTTTTACAGCCTTTGTTCTCTTAGGTCTGGTAAGCAGCCCCAGTACATATCATGAAATCACAGAACATGCTGACATGGAAGGAATCAATTAGGATCGTCTAGTTCAACCCCTGGCCTTATTCAGAACATATCTCAAGAATCACACCATGTGTCCGAGTGTTGTCCAAATGCTTCTTGAACTCTGAGAGGCTTGGTGCTGTGACAACTTTCTTCAGTACCCTGTTCCAGTGCTCAACCATCCTCTGGGTGAAAAACTTTCTCCTGATATCCAAACTAAACATCCCCTGACTCAGTTTCATGACATTTCCTCGAGTCCTGTCTCTGATTACAAGACTAAAGAGATCAGTGTCTGCTCCCTTGCTTTCCCTCATGAGGATGTTGAAGACAGCAATGAGGTCTCCTCTCAGTCTCCTCTATATATCACTGAGTTCCTGAGGAAATGTTGTGAAGTCTCAGGCTGAGTGTTCCTATGGACACCTCCCTCACTATCTCACTTCTTAACAACTTGATGAATAATTTCTCCTTAGGATTCTATGAGCTCTTCTTTAGTGGTCTACCCCATATAGTTTCCTCTTCAAACCACCACTGCAAGCAAAGACTCCACAGGAATTGTAGCTCTTAAACTTTGGCAAGACTTTATTGATCACTTTGGATTTTCCCAGATAATTCTTAAATAGCCTTTTATAAGATGTTATGACAACCTTAACACAGGAAAAATAGTATCTAATTTTGTTTGCCTTTTTTTGTAAGCAACATCTATTTTGGCTTTAATTGTAATGATATAATCAGCAAATCTAGCGAGGGTATTTAGATTATCCAGAATAACTTCAGTTGTCAAAATGTAGCTGTCTTATTTAGGTTGGTCTGCCAGATTTAAAGGTACATTAAGTGGATGCTAATATGCCCAACAAATTCCCAACAATCTTTGCTTGCAAAAATGAATAAAAGTAGGCAAATTAAATTCTACCTATCTAAAAAAGAAAGTCTAACCATCTGATCAAATCTGTCTAAGCAACTAAAACACAAGAGAGGGACTATTCCTGAAGCAGTTCCACACATCATTTGATGTGTTACAGGCTGGGAAAAAATCAACTCCTTTACAAATACGCAAGAGAATATTTGACTTGGCATAATCTCTAATTCTCAGTGTCCAAGGTTGTGACTGTTGTGTCTGAGTCTGGGTGCCACAACTTTCAAGGTAATTGACAAAGTGGAGAAAATGATAAAATGATTAGTCATTTAGGCAAAAGGATGTATTCAAGAAATTTGGTGACTTAGCCTGGAAAAACAGGGAGAAGAGATAACAGCCTTTCTATGCAAAAATTTAGTTATTTTTTTAGTTGAAAAGAAAGTGGATCAGTTTCACTTCATGCTTTGTGAGGATACTTAAGGACAAGTTAAAAATATGACATATTTAATTTTGATATTGCACTAAAATTCTAAATACACAGAAAATTGTTCTTGGGAGGCATGCATGATCCCATTCTCCAGGAGATTTCAGGAATAGATCAAGACTAAATTTTCAGGTCTGATCTATAAATACCCTTCCTCACTGTGGTGTGATGGAGCAATCCAACTTTTAATGTCCTCTCTAGCCTGATACCTCCATTATTATATAACTGTTATTTGCTTTGTACCTTTCCCTTTTCAGCAAACAACTAGGATAGAAGATTGATTTCAAATGCCCATACTACAGCATGGGCAACATATAAAATTAGGTTTTAATAAAATCCAGAATTACCTGAAGAGAATGTCCAGCAGGACTCAAGCTAAATCTAAATGTTTCATTGAATGAAGGCTCTCGGTCATGCCTGCATACCCTGGTTTTCTTCTTAATTACTCTCTTTTGGGTGGAGATATTGACAACATACAGCTTCACATACAGGTCTGGGGAAGAATAGTTCAATGAGTTAAATACAGAAGCTTTTAAATAATCATTATTGTTAATGATTTAACAGAGGGCAAGTTTTGTGTAAAAATGATATTTTACAGAGCCATATTCTGTTCTCATTCACATGGTGTAGAAATGGAACCCTCCCACTAAATCCGATTGAATTACTTTATGTTTACAATGCTGTCATTAATGGAACAAATACCTTGATGTCTTTATCTGTGTTGTGAAAATACTATTATGAACATGAGATTTTAGTTTTTAAAAAGCTTTTTCACCAAAATACAATTTCCTACTAGATGTAACTGTTCTTTAATAACCTAGATATTATAATTTTTACTGAAGTTAAAAATGGATTAATTTTTCACAATTGAAAGTAAATTAAGAAGAGAATTAACTTCAGAGAGTTAATTTGCTTCTACAAAATGTTTTTACTTTCATTAAATTTGCTCATAGAATAAAAAAAATCATGTACAAAAGAATCCTGTAGAATATGTCATCTCAGCTAAGAAGCAATTTTCTTTCCCATTTTAGCGGTGATGTTAACAGACTAAACACACAACCTACTTATTGTTTTCAAAGTACCACGAAGCTATTTTCTGTGTAATACCTGGTAGATGATCTGGAGATTTAAATTTGTATGTGATATTTCTGCACTGAAGGATTTCTACTATCAGCTGTTCTCCATCTGTCTTCATTTCCTTCTTTAATGCAATCTTGATTTCACCCATAACCTGTGTTTTACCTGGAAAAGCAGAAAAAGTAACCCTTATTAATGTAAAAGGAAATTGAATATCTCTAACTTGGAGAGAAGTAGAGTTTCCTGGTTTTTTAAATTTTGTTTGGTTGGTTTTCTGTTTCTTTTTTAGTTTGGGGTTTAGGTTTGTTGGGTTTTTTGACATAGCTTTTGTAGCCAAATTTATAGCTTATAGCTTTTAGTGAGGAGTGTAAAGATGATGTATAGCGTGGATGAAAAAATGGTACATACATAAAGTACACTTGTATAACTGGATTATATGCTTCAGAATGTCTTCCTCAGTGGAGATTTTTTCCCAAGAATAAAAATTTTTCTAGGAGTCCTTACAAGTCACATAACAGTCACTGAAATTCACCTTTTCAGAAACATTTACTTCAAGATTCCGAAGTTATCTCATTAAAAAAAAAAAAAAAAGGTAAGAAAAGAAAAAAGAGAACATTCAATGGAGTGTTAAATGTAAAATATCAAAAGGCAATGAGTTAAGACTGATGAAGTCAGCATTTCATTTCACCTTCTTTCATACATGGAGCAATATCATTCACTCTGTTTAAAGTGCTCACAGTGACCTTTAAAAGTAAAGGTATTTTCCCTTCTTATGCAGGCAGAAATATAGGCCCATTATTCTAACATTTTATGGATTTCTCTCTAACTCAGTGCAAAGATAAAGAGAAGGCACAGAAGAAAATGTAGGCAAAGCTATTTTCCCTTTCTTCTTCTTTCCTCCCACAAGGCATTACAGAAGCCAGGCAGAGTGGAGCAGGGCTACATCTTCTAAATGTGTATGATGATGGAAGCAGGGCCCATGCCTACAGCTCAAATCTCTCCATAATAGCATCATGTCACAGTGAGGGTTGTTCTTCTGTATCTATTGTCCTGTTACTGAAAATATTATTTCATCTTCTTCTTTTCTTTAGACATTAGTTCAAAAGAAATCAAACGATAAAGCCCCTGGGGTTCTTTATTACCGAATTTCTGGTGCCAGCAGGCTGGAGCTTCAACACATTGCTAGAAATTCTAGAAGCTTTGCCAAGATGTTGTACAGTGCAAAGCAATTCTGCAGAAAGTAAACAATTATGAAACATCTGGAGAAGTTCTTGATTAAAGAGTATGAAGTTGCCAAGCGGCATCTAGAGATTACTTCTTGTATCAAAATGTATAAGCAAATTTGAAAATCCCCACTAAAATGACAGCTGTTGTTTTGCACTTATGAATTCTTTTTTTTTTTTTTTTTTTTCCCACTTAAAATATTTTTGGGGATCATGAGTACAAAGTTAATAACAAGCAATTGCAAGGTACAACCTAGGCCCCCAACTCGTCCCTAAATAGAGCTGGAATCTAACTTGCTTACAGTCAATAATAAATTTGCAGTTCAGCTTCAGCTGGGTCAGCATTTTATCAATTACTTGTAAGGTGAGAGAGGACCTATTATGAGGCAAGCGATTCACAATATTTAATAATCACAAAACCATTTCTATAGATTTGAATGTGCAATAATAGCATCTTTCTCTGTGCTATATGGTTGTGCAAATAGAATGAGGACTTCATCTTGTGATGGCAGCAGAAAAGACCATTGATAGTTGTGATCAAAGAAGGAAAGGCCAACAAAGTCCCTATTGTTATTCATTGATCTGTTATAATGCCCTCTTTATGGAAAGTTTTGAGTGGCCATTGTATCTATCTCGTTTAAACTGTAGATTTTGAATGACTGGAAAGAGATAAAAGAAAAAAATATGCCTCCTTTTCTCTATAGACAAAATCCTCAAACCACTGATGAAGACATGACATACCTGACAGTGTTTAATCTGGATTTTTGATCAATATTGATTCTTGCACTGACTCCAATCCTTAAGCATGAAGAAAACACAGCACGGACAGTTGTGGGACAAATCTAACATTCATTTCAGACAATCTTTAGTTAATTATAGTCTTGTGAAAATATACTTGGCTTATTTACTTTATTCCCTCTCTATCCTCTAAGCTCTATTTGCAAGAGTTGTTAGAACCTTTTCTTTTTTGCCTTAGTACCTGCTCTTTCACTTAGGTGCATTCAACTTAAAATGAGATGAGGTGGGTTGAATGCTACTTGTGATGTTGTTAGCCAGAAAAAAAAAAGAAAAAAAAAAAGATAAATGCTTCCAGTAATTGATGTTTGAAAATTGCAGCATCTGGAAATTTTCCATGGACTATTCTATATCCCCAAATACTCTTTAGGACAAACAATCCTGCTTCACTGTTTAAGCCTCAAGGGGGAAACAATGATCTCCAGCTGCAAGCACATGAAGTATAATATCTTTCTTGTGCTTCCATACTAATTTTGATTTCTCACACAGCATGCAGTGAATGGGCTTTAATATCAGCCTTATGAAACATTGCACTATAATAAATCACCACTTCAAAACCTAGCAGAATTTTGTAGACTCAGCAGACATTTCCTATTCCTTCCATTGGTGAGCTTCCACCCCTTTCTCATAAATGATCATTACATCTTTCCTTTGATAGGTGTGCAAGAATACAGCACATATGCCTTGGTTTGTAGAGCTGATTCTTTAAATGGAAATGGGAGATACAGTTATAAGGGGAAGTAGTGAACCATCTAAGAGCTGATGGGACAGTTCACAGTGGTCTGAGCTGGACATGAATGTTCCTTGGTGTGACAGAAATAAATTTCCTCAGAGGGTCATGGGATTGCATGACCCCAAGGGTTGCATTAGTAAGAATAAATCAAAATGCAGCACGCAGTTACAACCCTTTGCATTCTTATATAAGTTTAGAAAACATCAGTCATAAGTGATGTGAGAATGGAAGTGATTGCAGGTATTCTGGTAGGTTGGATGATGATAAATGTTACAATGCAACTCTGAGAAAAAGAAAATACACTAAAAGAGATATTGCATAGCTTTTGAGGAAAATACTAACATGACTTTCTGGGGCACTGTAAAATAATTTTTAACTTGAATATTAAAATTTTCTTCAATAAAGTTGAATTTTAGATGAAACAGATGCAGATCAGGATTATCACAGAGGCAAAGAACCACATAGCAAAACACTAAAATTTACTGTGTAATTTAGCCATGATACAAGGAGTAGAAAAAAGATTTTCTGCAAACATATGCCTGAGTGAAAATTGAGAAAGATATATTTAAACTGAATTAATATGATATTTTACTTGTTAGATATATGTCAAATGCACACTTACTGATGTAATGCAAAGGAACCATGCACATGTACAACAGAATTGTGTTTTCTTTTGGAGCACACTATCTGTAGGCAATCAATTCTTAAATATACCTATACTTATATATATACTTATATATATATATGAGAAAATGCATCAATTTTTTTTTTACATGACAGCACACACACTTTTTATGGGACTATATGTATAAACAATTCATTAACAATTAAAAGGTGATGGTTATTAACTAAATTGCTGCAAGGTATTTGAGAAGTCAAGGAGTTTAAATTTGCTATGGTGATAGTAACATAAGAAATTGCTCTTGTGGAACTGTCAACAGTCCACACTGTGAAAGGTTAATTAGTTTTGCTATGAGCTTTAAGTGACTGCTGCTGTAAATCATAGGATGTGTCATCTGCACTGTTGTTGTCAATTCCAGGGATTGATAACTATGGACTGTGCTCCCACTCCTTTTTGATCAAATGCCTGCTGTCAAACAGCATTACCCAAGACAGAAGTAAATAGTTGCCTCTCATCTCTCTGTGTTATCAATGCATTAAATGAGCAAGTAAATCTCACTGGAGAATAGTAGGAAGTTTTTCAGTTCAATTATCTAAATTTAAAGTTCTGAGATAATTTTCACATTTATCTTAGAATAAATTGAATTGTCTTCTGAGGTTGACTATGTTTATTCACATAGATGGATTATATATGAGTAAGTTAAACTTGGAAATTTAAATATGAGGTGCCTAAATGCTGCTACTTGATGAGCATCATACATGAGTAATTTTCTGAATGGATGCCAGATGGCCAGAAAGCAGAAATAGGAAAATACATAAATTAACATTTTGTTTAATGGTTGTGTATAAGTGGGTATGGGCTCCTTCTGTTCCAGAAA